>SZWC01004897.1:74290-103527 GCA_023375785.1 Penium margaritaceum
GCACACGCACACGCACACGCACACGCACACGCACACGCACACGCACACACACACACACACACACACACACACACACACACACACACACACACACACACACACACACACACACACACACACACACACACACACACGCACACGCATACATGTACGGGCGCCCATTTCTACTCCCGGAAATGTGACACGCTTAGTGAGGAAAAAGGTGGTATGCCTTGTGCAAGTATTAAATGCAGCTACACTACTCCAAAGCAGGCAATGTACCTGCCTGCCAGCTCTTGAGGTAACACTCTGGTTTGATTGTTCAGATGAAAATGGCTTGACAGAGAAACATCAGGTGACCAAATAGTCCTTCACAGACCACTGCTCTCGTTTTCACATGTGACGTCGATGAGGAAGGTTTGTCGAAGCGGCACCGAAGAAATTTCGTAACCATGTCCACCATTTGCCACCTGCATGTCACATGTGGAACCAAGCCCTTTGTGGACCGTGTGTGAATGCTCCAGGCTTGTCAGTGAAAGTAGACCCCGTCCCTCTGCAAGCGAGTTGTGTATGGCTCTCGTAGAAAAGTCAGACTGCACCATGCCTGGGGCATGTCCACCACCCACAATCTGCTCCATTCCGCTCCACAGTCTACTCCGATCCAACCCACTCTGCATCAGGTGCGCTGTGGTGTTAGGTCGATATCCGCCCGATGCTTCTGCACCATTACTGTGAAGCAGTTGCGGCGGAGGGGCTGACTGTTGTCGGTGCAACAGCGTCAAGGTCCTCTGGTTAAATGGATAGCATGCCGATGGTTCCGTGCCACCATGCGGCACATGCCACTTGCTGATGGCCTCGACATCGGAGACCACTAAAGGATGACAGAGGATGGCATCTTCGTCATCGTCAAGCCTCGCCTCTCCCTCATTCAATGCATCATACAGTACGTGAATCTCCTGCTGCTGTTGCTGCTTCAACATTGACTGCTGCTGCTGCTGCTGCTGCTGCTGTGCCTGCTGCTGCTGCTGCTGTTGCTGTTTCTGCTGCTGCTTTGGCTCCCACTGCTTCTGCTTCTGCTTTTGCTGTTGTTGCTTGCGACAACCATAGGCGTCCGCAGAACACCCATTACACAACACATCTTCCGCACTCGACTGTGCCCATGATGAAGGCACAGCCAGCGCCAAGCCTGAGCTTGGTGCACTCTCAAACCCGAGAATGCCTCTCTCCGAAGCAGCCAGGCCTCTTGCCTCCTCCAAAAATGTGGTGGCCCTGTGCCCCTGCAGCTGGCTTGTGGGATTCAGAGGCCTTGGGGAGATGCCCAGTGCTTGAGCTCTTCTAGGCGTGGACACCAATCGCTCCGGCTGGAAGCTGGCACTGTGCTTGTGCCAGCCCTCTCCCAAGCTTCTGGGTGTGCCTGCTTGCCCTGCAGACTGGAGTGCTTGGGGTGCTGCGTGCGACATAGCGAGAGCAGCAGACGCTGCTGCGGTGCTGAGTTCATGGGGACCACAGCTGTTTGCTCGGGACATGCGCCTTGCAGTTTCCGCCCGTCCGCCGAAGCTGCTGCCGCCACTGCTGCCCCTGCCGCTGCCACGTCCACCTTGGTCGGTGCTGGCGCCATGGTCGCCAGTCCTGCAATCATAGCCTCCATTCTTGCTGCTGCCGTTAACGCTGCCATTTTTGCCTCTACCCCTGCCACAAACACCACTGCTGGCATAGCCTCGCGGGCTCACTAAAGGGGCTGGCCTGCCCCTGCCGACAGGTCCAAGTCCTTGCTCCAAGTGCTTGCCAGGATGTCTGTCCTGCCCAAACCCAGTCTCGTGCTGATCGGCCCCAGCACCAACCTCGAATTCAAACACACACACGCTGTCGTCAAAGCTCACCATCTTGGTGTGCTTTGGCGTCAAGGCTCGCACCTTTGCAGGCTTCCCCGCCTCCTCCTCATGATTCCACCCGGGTTCAACCACTGCGGCAGGGAGCAAAGACTGCGAGCGATGCAGCTGCTGCAGCTTGTTTCCACCCTTACCGCCGTCGCTGTTGCAGTCAGCTGCTACGGCAGCAGTGGTTGGGCAGCCTGTTTTCCAGGGACCGGCAGCACCTCTAGTTCCGATGGTGGCTGCTGGTGCTGCTGCTCCTGCTGCAGCGATAGCAGGGGGTGCGGCTGCCGACATTGCTGGTCTGTGTGTTCCTGCTACTGCTGCTGCTGCTGCTGCTGCCGCTGCTGCTGCTGTTGCATCCACTGCCCCTGTTGTTGTGACTGCTGTTGCTGTGGTGCAGGGTCCAGCCTCAGGAGGACTTCTCAGCCCTGGCCCATAGGCAGAAGGAGGCACAAAGGAGGCACTGACTGACGCAGGCAGGGAGCCGGCGCGCTGAAGCCTGTTGCCGCTGCCACGACAGACAGTCTTTTGTTCAGCTGCTGGTGCCACATGTGCTTCCCGAGCCCAGCCATGTAGGGCCGCTGCAGATTCAGGAGTTGCAGGAAGCTTTGAGGGGGTTGCAGGCCGGATGGGAGAAATGCCAGCAGTTGAGCACCAGCCAGTGGCAAGAGCCGGAGACCCTAGATCCCCCCTATGGGTGAAACCTTTGCAACTGGATCCCCGTGCAAGTGCCCTCTGTCCTGCATTCCCATCCCTCGACCTCCCAACACCCAGACCGCCGTTCGGACTTTCGAGGGATTCAGTAGAGGTCTTGCTTCGGAAGCTGGGTGCGCGTGCACCTGGTGAAACCATCCGTCGCTCAACTGGTGCCCCGTGCCCTCGTGGCCTTTCCTCAGCTGCCAAACTGACCGGACGAGGAGACGGCAACGGGCTTTGCAGCGTCACAAGAGTGGAGGCAAACACGCCCTTCCTTTCCCCCGCTGCAGGTGAGACCAGACCGCCCCTCTTCTCCCGTGGATCCTTGCAGCTGGTGCTTTTCGCCAGCCTTGCCCCAGAGCCAGCACTCTTTCCCTCGTCACGCCATCCCACCCTTGAGACCGCCCCTGCTTCCAGTCCGACATTTGGACACTTCGCTTTCTGGGATGGGGTCTGGGAGGCAGGACCAGCCTCGCTGAAGGAGAGGGAGCGATCGCGGCGAGAGCTTCCTCTGGCCAGCCCTTGCTTCCCTCGATGCACTGGCCCGCTTGCAAACCTCCCTCCTTCTCTCACACTGCCAGGAGTTGTCGCGTAGCTAGTCGAAGCGGGTGAGCCCCTTTCTGAAGGAGACTTGGACCATGCCGCGCCATCATCAAGGGAGGTAGGGTGTGCGGGAGCTGCAAAACTCCCTCTGGACTGCAAACCCTGCCCTCTCTCTGTTGCTCCATCTGATTTGGGAGTCGACTGGCGAGGGAATGGGGATGGCAGAGGCCTTCTAGCAGACATGGGGGTTCGTGGGTCGGTTGCTGACTGTGGGATAGAGGAGCTCTTGGCTGGGGAGAATGATGGAGGAGTTGCTTTGCTGGATTTGCTCCTCCCAAGCTTACCATTTTCCCTCGCATCCTGCTTCTGCACCTTCCGCCTGCTATGCCGGAAGAACATGAGAGAGAAGCACGACGGCTGAACCATCCCCTCCAACTCCTCCTCATCGTCTTCCTTCTCTACATCCACCTGCCACAAGCCTTCACTTGCTTCAGTCTCGATGCCCTTGTCCGTTTTCGACAGACAAACAATCACTTTTTCCTTCTCCTCACCTTCCTCCCCTCCTCTGTCCACTTCTTCTTCCTCTTCCGGACCATCTTCGGGTATCCGAATTACGAGAGGCTGCACTCTTAGCGCTCCCTTCCCTTTCCCTAGCACACCTTCAGGCACACTCCAAAGGTTAGTCGCCGAAGACTCGACTGTCACACCAGGCTGCTGTGTTGTCACACCAGGCTGCTGTGTTGTCAGGCGAGGCTGCTGTGTTGTCACACCAGGCTGTTGTGTTGCTGCATCAGGGTGCAGTAATGGGGCAGCAGGTGGATCTCCAGAGAGCAACTGCACCACCTCCTTGTCCATCCCCTCATCCGAGACAGCAGGATCGGCAGGCCGCTTGGAGACTGAGCCCTTTGCTGCCGTAGAAGCTACAGCGCTGCTGGCTCCAGAAAGCAGACCGGAGGCAGTGGAAGAATCACCAATGTGGAGACGGAAAGTGCTGTTGGGTGCCTTGGAGCCCAAGTCCTGCACTGCGGCAGAGCCTGCATGTGCTTCGATGGCAAGAGCGACCCCTGCTGCTGCACCTGCTGCTGGTGCTGTTGCTGCGACGGCGGCACCAACAGCATCTGCTCCAGCTGTAGCGGCAGCAGCAGCGCAATCAGGAGAAGAGGCGACGCTCAAACTCCCTCCGCCCTCGTCCACAGCTGCCGAAGCGCCTGCTGCATTCAGCCCGCCAAGTCTCGCATCGCCTCCAGGAGAGGGAGGCAGCGGACTGCATTTGCTGCTCCATTGCTGCTGCCGTCCGCTGCTGCGGCTTTTCGCCTTGCTGCTGCTTCTGTTGTTCTCAGTTGCTCCGTCCTCATGCGCAGACGTCCTTGCTGCCAAAGCACTCTCACTCCTGTTCTTGCATGCTGTGTTGCTGCTGCCGTATCTGGTNATGTGCTTCGATGGCAAGAGCGACCCCTGCTGCTGCACCTGCTGCTGGTGCTGTTGCTGCTGCACCTGCTTCGATGGCAACAGCATCTGCTCCAGCAGTAGCGGCAGCAGCAGCGCAATCAGGAGAAGAGGCGACGCTCAAACTCCCTCCGCCCTCGTCCACAGCTGCCGAAGCGCCTGCTGCATTCAGCCCGCCAAGTCTCGCATCGCCTCCAGGAGAGGGAGGCAGCGGACTGCATTTGCTGCTCCATTGCTGCTGCCGTCCGCTGCTGCGGCTTTTCGCCTTGCTGCTGCTTCTGTTGTTCTCAGTTGCTCCGTCCTCATGCGCAGACGTCCTTGCTGCCAAAGCACTCTCACTCCTGTTTTTGCGTGCTGTGTTGCTGCTGCCGTATCTGGTACTGCTGCCGTGGCCAGGTCCTTGAGCAACATCCTCTGAAGGACTGCCAACCTCAGATTCATGCCTGCTGCTATAGTTGCTACTTTGCGATTGTGCTCCAGCAGACACCTTCGCTGCTACAGCAATCCTACTCATGCCACACGCTTGTTCGACTTGAGGCGACATAATCGGCCCTGCTTGCCTGCTGCTGCTGCTGCTGCTGCTAAAGTAGCCTTCCTTCAACTGCTCACAGTTACCACAGCCACAGCTGCTGCTGATGCTGCTGCTGCCACCGCCTTTACTCAACTAACAGTTGCAACTCCCACCGCTGCTGCTGCTGCTACTGCTGCTGCTGATGCTCCTGCTCCTGCTGCTGCTGCTGCTGCTGCTGTGTTGCTGCTGATGCTGCTGGGGCTGCTGCGCTGCTGCTTCAACTCCTGAACTCCCCGTTCACCGATGCCTCTGCTGCTGCCCTTGCCAAAGCTCTTGGTAGCAGCAACCGTTGTTTCTGCCGCTGCCTCTGCTGCTGCTGCAGACTTTGCTGCCGTGGCCGCCACCACTGCTGCTGCAGCTGCTGGCACTGATGCTGCAAATCACCAGTCCTATCCAGAAACACCTGCAGTTGCAGCCGCAGCTGCTGTTGCTGGTCCTTGCTGCTGTGGGGAACGCCCAGAGGTGAGGTCGCTCACAAGTTGTAGATTGAGGAAAAGAATGCGATGCGAATGGAGGAAAAGGATACAAAAAAACCCAAAACCGCACTGGTCCCGGCTGCTCTGCTTCTGTATGGGCGCCTGTTGGGGTATTGGGGCACACAGAAACCTCAAGCTTTCGGCGAACTCTTGAGATGGAAACCGGGCATTGGGTTAAACGAGGAAAACAAAAGGGACGAGAAAATCACTGCTGGCCCCGACTGAATGTTCCAGGGAGTGGGTGGGAGGGGAGGAGGAAGGGATGTAAGGAAGAAAAGGCGGGAGGGAAGGAGGGTGGGAGGCCATATCTGGCAGGGGGAGGAGGGAGGGCGGGAGGGAGGGGAGGAGGGAAGGTCGGACGAAAGAGGGAGCAAGCTAGGTCGCTTGCTCTGCGACTGGGACTTCCGGAGCTATGGCAGGTGGTCTAATCTTGGGTAATCTAACCTTTGGCGCGAGTAGGGCTTACGTCAGCAGCTAGGGTAGCGGGTCAGCTTTTGTGCAGCCGGAAGAGTGGCGGGGTGGAGGTGGGCGTGGAGTGAGGGAGCAGTGGCGGCACGGGCGGAGGTGAGAGGAGAGCAAACCTGCCTCGCATGCCCCCCAAGCTTGGCGCAACAAACCACCACGTGCAAATCTGCAGCGAAGTGCGGTCGTGCGGCGTTGTGGTGTTGCGGTGGTGCGGTGGTGCGGTGTTGCGGTGGTGCGGTGGCGCTGGAGTCATGTAGTGCGGTGCTGCGGTGCAGTAGTGCGCGTGTGACGGCGCCAACACAAGTGGCACCCTACGCCCTGCTACAGGGTTGATTGGCTGGAGCCGGTAAGAAGGGGGGGGGGGGGGATCTCGTCCTTCTAGCGCTGGCGGTAGCTAGCTCAGTTCATCCAGTGAAAGGCTGATCGATGATGCGGAGAGAGAGGGGGGGGAAGTGTAGCGCTTGGGGGAGAGAGAAAGACGGGGGAGGAAGGGATTGAGAGGGAGACAGGGACAGTGGGAAAAGGAGAGAGAGCTCGGCAGCGGAAAGCGGCCGGACTGCATCACCGAAGCGGCCACTGAACAACGGCTGGGCTCGGGGGTCTATAGGCGGCGGCTGGCGTGGGCCTGGCCATCACCAGATTGTCTATTACAAACTGCCGAGGGTGGCTGTCTGGCTCATGCGGAGATGCCCGGCTGCCTAGCTCGTGAGGGGCTGGTGACGGAAGCGGGTCTGTTTGCTTCCTCACACTGTACCTCATGGTTGACATTTGACCGCGTTGCCTTCTTTTGACGATGGACTCGGGCTAGAACGCAGATGCGTCTCGGGCACTCAACTTCCCCGAAACTCCACGCGGGCATTAGAAGTGGTAGTGGAAGATTTTCATATCCTTTTCAAAAGTGTCGTCGACACTAGATAGACAGAGAATGGCCTCCCTGCAGAGTCCACTCTCTGTGAAGTACAACGAAAACACGATCTTATTCAGTGGTAATGTGCTAATCCGAAAGTGGATGCTCGGGTGGAGCGGAAGAGCCCCCCCCCACCCCCCCCGCCACCCCCGCCGCCCTCGGCCCCGAACTAACCGAGGAGCAAGGGACACAGGAGCCGTTTGGGTACGTGCGGATAAGTGGCTGTCTTCTTTTTTGATCGCGTACACTTCTCACATCCGCACTCGCACGGACAGTCTTTCATGAGCTTGTACAAGAATCACGATCGCGCCTGCCTGTAGAGGGTCAGCCAGCATCGTGTCGACGATCCGACGAAGAAAAGCTCCGACGTTCTTCTGAACAAGATTTGGATATGTGCTTCGCATGAGGAAACAATGGAAGCGTATTCATTCTTTGGGACGCGCAGCAACGAACCCGACCGCATGGAGAAAGGCACATACCATCTTAATGACAGTCCTGCCGGTTGTAGGCGAAATGTAGGAGAAATTTTCTCATCTTTAACTCGAGAAATTTTCGAAGCTAGGGATTTGGAGTGAAAGCGCAAGTTCCCATCATCTGTGTCGAGCAGGTCGATTCTCGACCGAAAGTAAATCTCCTCAACTCATTCAGATGAGCGACAACGGCTCCCGTGCATATTATTTGATAAGATGAACAGATGAAAAATGAATTGAGATATATGCGCTTGTTGGAACGCATAGTCTCAACTTTCCGTGTACTCCGTAAACTAGTGTGACCTCGTACCCTTTCTGTGGCACAAACTGTCGAATGCCAAATAGATTAGTAAAATCTAATCTGACCGAAAGCCAACTGCATGATGCCTCTCTAAGCCCAGTGCATCGGTCTATTACCTGCGGCGGACTGGATACAAACAAAAGCACGTTTCCGTGCAGTCGTTCACGAAACTGCCACCACACCTAAGTGCCTGCAAAATCCAGAGGACCTCATGTGAGAACGGCACGGATCGCCTTCAGCAACAACCCGTCAACACCAAGACAACGACGTGGCAACGAAGCCCCTACAAAGCGGACACAGGAGCATGAAATCAGGAATTATCTCATTGACGGACTATGTCTTCTTCTCAAGACAGAATCGCCACTATCCCCCATACATAACAAAACTAACCTTTTCCAACTGTAAACATTTGTTCTGTCGCTGACTAGTTCTTAAACGCCACATGTCCTAATTCATGTAAATTTTTTGTGGCCCACCATGTTTCAACCTCTGTATTTGAACGAAAATCACCCAAGGACATTTTGGTCACCTCTTATGCCGAGTAGGACTGCGTAGCTCGAGCCAGCCTCTCCTCATCGCTGAAACAGGCCCCTGGCATGTGGGCGGTTGGACGGGATGGCCCAATGGGCCAGGATTTTTGTGCAAATTTGTTGCGCCCAGCAAAATGTGGGTGGTTCACGGGATTGAGGTGCGGAGCACCAAAAGATTCAATGACTTGGGAGATGTGGATAATCTTAATGAAGATTTAAGTGTACATCAATGCCAAGTGTCCAACAAGTCCAATGCATACATCCAATGACGAGAATCACAGTGTGGCATGTGTTCCATCTTCGACGCTCGAGTCGAGCGACGCGTGCAAGGTTATGCCGTGAGTGGTCACTTCGAGAAGCTCCACAGAAACGTCAAGAAGCTTCAAGAATATGGAGGTGTCGTTATTCAAAAGTCCAAAGCTTTCGATAAGCCCACCGAATAGTACCAAAACATCGAAACGAGTTGTGATGCTTCTGTCGACCATTGTTCGAACCCTCATCAACAAAACACTCGACGTTAGGAAAGGTTTCCAAAATTCCCTCTGCCAAATGGCGTTAGAATCCCGAGGTTGGCGCTTAGTGGGAAGCAAATGTAAGGACAAAAATTCCCAATCGAAGAGTTAACAGACTCATGCCCGTCATGAATAAAACACTTCCCCCACTTTCAGCCACGACATCTTGGCGCGAAAGCAAACATAAGCCGAAGACGACGATGGTAGTCATCGATGAGATAATCGAAGTATCGAAGGTTGTCTTAGGGATCCCATCTCTTGTGCTTGGTGTCGAAGACGTGCCACTTGACTAGATACTTGAGGTTGTCTTCAATCAAGTACTTTGTGTCCAGTCGACTTGATTCGGAAGCAGAGGTGCGACATCTTTGCCAGGGAAGATCATCTTTGGTCCCGATAGTCCTTGATATTGCTTATGTGGAAGAAATGGTGGATTTCCATGCTATCAGATAGGCAAATCTGAACGACGACAGGGGCTTGCATTTGCTCGATCTCAAACGGTCCCAGCCACCTGGGTTTAGGCTTCACAAAATCCTATTCTTAGAGTTCGATTTACATCGAGCTAAGCAGGCCACAATCGCTAGCACTGAACACTCTATTACTATGTTGTCCTCCCATTGCTTGTTTCATATCTGCTCGTGTCTTCCAGAGGCTCTATCTCGTTCCCTCCCAAGCGCTCGAGAAATCCAGTCCATGGATGTCAACCAAGGGAACGTTGCTTTGGCTTTGAAGTCTTGCAAGTGTGGCGGTAAGTTTGCCGTAGAGCACATCAAACGAAATTCAAGCTGTTGCATAGAAGTGGCGGAGTTGTATGCGAGTGAGGCCGTCGACAACTTTATAGCCAAGTCAGTGCCGTGCTCCCTTCATGTGCACAGAAGTTGTTCGAGCGTCTGATTGGTCTACTTGGTCTGCCTGTTGGTTCGACGATGGAACACCGTTGGTAGCTCGATACGACTGCCGTAGTGTGTCATTAATTCACGTTAGAAACATCCAGTGAATTGACCGTCCTTGTTGGTGATGGTGATTCTTGGCACGCCGTTTACGCGCACGATGTGGTTTAAACCACATTGTGCGTGTAAATGGAGTGCCAAGAATCATGTCCATGGACGCTGCGTTGTTTCCTGTGTAGTGATAGTGGCCGTCATAATCAAGTGATAGACTTTTTATAATTTTCCACTACGATGACAATAGTGTTTTAACCCTCGGATGTGGTGGGCAACATCGTCAAAATAGGGAAATCTTGGAGTAGTCCTACTGGTCTCGTGCGACCATATTTGTGGCTCACATGTGCCGCGTGATTTGCGGAAGGCTGCCATGTCATCTTGCTGCATCTTACTCCACCAATGATACTTCGCAAGCTCCTAGAGTGTCTTATCCTCGCCAAAGTGGCCACATGGACCGGTATCATTGCACTCATCGAATAGCATTCGTCGCAACTCCTCATTTGGTGGTATGAGGACTTAGGGAATGAATCGACGTCACTAGTAAGGAGCGTCAAGCCAAAGCTTGGCCTTGTCCTACCCGCCAAATCCTCCAGAATCCTTTCCAGGCAGCCCCGCGAGGTATGGGTCTCGTTCGATGATTAGGGTATTGATCTCAAATCAAGTTTGGCTGCAGACTCAGAGCATGTGCTGGATTTCTTTTCCACGTAGGAACTCGATGCCCTAGTCAAAGTTGGACTCAAGCAACTTTATCCATCAAGTTTTTTACAGTAAAGATTTTGCTGCGTCATGAGATGTTCAAGTGCAAGATGGTCGACGTGGACGATGCATTATCGGCATTTAGAGTAACATCGCCATGTGTTGAATGCTTCCACGATTGTGAGCATTTATTTCTTATGCACTACGTATTTGAGTTCCGGCCCATGTAGTTTTGGCAACATATATATGCCTGTTTGTTCTCCACTATCATTATCTTGGAGGAGAATGGCTCCGATTACCCGATCGGACCTGTTGATGGCTTTGACGTATTCCAACGATGGATTCATCAATCCTAGGGCTCACATCGAGGTTAGAGCTTTTCTGAAAGAGTTAAATACTTTTCGTCCACCGTCGCCTTGACTCCACACAATGGTTTTACAAGTGAGATGATAGAGAGGCACTGGCACTCGGGCGTAGTCATTTATGATTAGACCGTAGAAATTGTAAGGACCTCAAAAACAAATGGGAGTTCCAAACATTGGTCCACGTCAGGTGATCAATTGCTGCCTCCACCATTTTCGGGTCCATGGCGATCCATTTGCTGCAGATGATGTGGCCCAAACACTTCATCGAACAGCGACCAAACTTGCATTTGGAGATATTGTCCATCATCGTTATGAATGTTGCTCGGGCATTCATGAGTCCAAATGGTATGAGGATGGAATTGAAATGCCCGTAGCTAGTGCAAAATGGTGTGTCAACATATTCATGAGGTATGTGAATCCAATGGTAGCCTCTTCGTAGGTTAACTTTGCGAAAATTTGAGCCCCGTAGATAAGGTCCAAAAGTCCGTTTGCTCATGGAAGAGGATAGCAGTTCGTGATGGCAATGTTGTTCAACGCCTGGTAGTCCACATACATGTGTATTTATTTAATTTTGTTTTTCACAAAAGGTAAATGTGTCGCGTAGATTGACGTTAACAATTTGATGAAGCCCCTTTAAGCATGTCTTCCAACTACTTCTTAAGTCCGTTCAGCTCATGGTCGCTCATTTGATAGGTCTCCTTCATCGTCGGTCTGCTTTTGGGCTTGGGATCTATCTAGTGATCAGAATTTCATTGCAAATGGCTCCTTCAATAATCTCAACGAGTGGTGCAAACTGCCTCGAAACGACTGCAAAACTTTTGGGTGTCAAGGTCGATGTGGTCGTCCTTGCTGCAATGATTTCTTCCTCCTCTTCCCCATCGTCTCCACATGGTCTAGCCACCCTTGAGCTCTAAATTGGGGATCACTTGGCCACGCCCAAGGATATCGGCTTACGCTTTGTGACTGCTACAACTTTTCTACTTCCACCTTAGTTGCTTCATGTAAATGTCATTGCGGTGTGGGTCTCTTGGCCAGAGGCAAGTGTTGATTTCTGCTATTTATGCTAACGTAAATGGATCCACTACTGTAACTTACGTAGAGGGTTAGTTCATATAGGAAATCACATCCAAGGATGATTGTGTGATTGTTCATTGCACAAGTTATCCGGATTGTTACGTTGTGTACATCTTCAATTTCCACTTGGAGAGGTTTCTTAAGCCAACAAAACTGCAGTCATTCATCAATGGATTTTCCTTCAAACTCTTTTGGTTTGGTCTGCACGCAACTTTTGAACAATGTCGTTCCTTCAAAAACTATATGCAGGACCCCCATCTAGTAGTAATGGTACCGTTCTATCACTATTAAAATCCTTTGATTGTACTCGTACAAGTATCATCGGTTGGTCTTCTTTGTATCCCTTGTCAAACTTTGCAATGTGAAGAATCTTCTCCTGGAACGATGTGAGGAGCTGAGATGGGCCATCGGTCGGCGGAGATCCACCTTGCGCACCATACATGATGTGTGACCAACGCCACCCCTAGGTTCAAGCTAGACCTCACAAGACATTATGGGAGCAACTATTGCTAGAAAAGATAGGAAAGCATGACTCCAAAAGGATCAACAAGCGATAACTGAAAATAGCGTACGACAATAAAACAACATGAAAATTTTACATTATCCTAAAGTGCATGTGGATATGCCACCATAGTGAGCAATCTATAGCTATGTTTCATGTTAGCAATCTTAAAGAGTTGCTAACTCCCCCATTGTTTCAAGCTGAATATTAACCAAGTGACTTCACACAAAGAATGTGAAGACCATGAGAGACTTGAACGTGCCTTTCCTTCTGAGCGCCACTTGGTTTGCATGGCAGCCATGTTGATCTACTCTATTGCGTGCATGCATATGTGTGAACACTAGTGCACGACAATCAAAGTATTTGCAACACTCTAACACCAATACCAAGACCCCTTGGCCCGCAGACAAGCGATAACACATGCAACAGAGTACACCATTATATGAACACAGAGATAAACTAAGGATCACACCACAAAGTTACTAGATGACAATGACACACATACTCAGTCAGGTACAAAGGGTGCATGCGTGAGACCATTTGCCTGAACAACAAACTTGAATTAACCAGACCTAAGACCCTTGAGCATATTTCCAGCGAGACAACTTTCACAAGTTTGTAGTGAAAACTTACAAAGTGGTGCTCCACATTGGTACATTTGGTGTGTGATCGATGCATGCCGTGAAATTGAGCAATGACATTTGTGCTTTGGTTCACGCAAAGGGAGTGATGCAGTAGGTGGGCACATACAGATGTTGCAATGGAAGGCAAAATTAAACACTTTCAAACATACCTGAGGAGAGAGAAATGCAATCGGATGGAGCTCCTTGTAACACAACCTTGTTTGCCTCTCTTCTGCGGCACAACAATGCCTTTGACCAAAAAAACTTACCCGGACTCATTGTAAGTTTCAATATCATTCATCCAGCCATTGTCGGTGTTGCCATTGACAACTATGAGGAGTTTTTCTCCATTTCACATCCTGATACATGCAATAGAGAGGGTGTATCATACGAAACAAAGTGAAGCCTCAAGATGATGATGACGTGGATGCTGAGGCAAATGAGCCAAATAGTTGACAAAAAATGTAATGCCAATACACATCTTGGTAGAAAGATACACCAAGGAGCCCATGAATTGAAGGTAGTCATTGAAATCAACCTCCCCTCCCTGCAAGGCCACATCATGTGGTTTTAGAATTCTTTGGCAAGCCAGCGTATACGGTGTACATGCAAGTAGAACTGAAATGAGCATTGGAGCAAAACGCTCACTAAGACAGCAGATGTAGGATGCCTGATGCATGTACAATGTAGGGTTAGGATGGTTGTGCTCATTTTCCATGCCAAGGAATACTTGGACGGGATCGAGTCCTTGATTGTGTGGAGTAACTACAGAAGGGGCTTGAGATAGTGAACACTGCAAGAACTTGGAGAGCCAATGAGAAGGTCATCAGTATAGAAGAGGAAAACAACAAGAGATGAGGATGGAGGATTGAGAAATAATACAAGATTGATCACATTGTGGTGGTGGCCCTCATTCGGAAGGGTGGTAGTGATCTCTATGTCCGAGGAGCGACGTGACAGCTTCAAACCATACAAAGCTTGAAAAATCTACCAGATTTTCTTGGTGCCATTGGTGAAGCCACGTGGCTCTACCATGTAGATATCCTCGTCCAAAGTGTCATACAAAATGCATTGTTCACATCCATCTGCTTGAGCTTCCAGCTCTGGTGTCCCACCAATTTGAGAAGGGCTTGAATAGTGGTGCAGTCCTAGATGGGAGGGAAGATGTCATGAAAGTTCACGTTGGGGATCAACAATCATTGTTTGGCAATAAGTCGAGCATTGTAGCAATCAACGGTACCATTAGGCTTAAGCTTGTGTTTGAAAATGGATCGAGATCCCTTAACAAGTAGGTGGTAGGTCCACCACTTGGTGGTGCTCATGAAGTGCATCAACCTCATCGTACATGGATTTTTATGGAATTGAAGAGTCCATGGCCTCACAAGCCTCACGAGCTTGGATCCCAAGGAAGAAAGGCCACCAACGGCAAATCACGTTTCAATACAGAATTCCACAAAGGTGTCAATGACACAGTACAACTCCTCATATATGTGGAAATAGCCAAGGGCCATACCATGATGCATGAGACCGATGCTAAGACTGTCATTCACATTGGTGGTGAGACCTAAAACACAAGGCACTCAATCATTAGACACGATCACACTGTGGGAAGGAAGGGCACGATGCCAGCCTCCAAAAGTGCATGGCTTGGGAGCTGATAATCGGAAATCAGTATGTGCCGGTGACTAGAAAACAACAATGGGAGACTCAACACCAGCTCAAACAATAGGGAAAATGGTAGAAATAAGAGGGACGAGAAAAGAATGAGGAGACTTGTCCGTAGACGCACATTCATGAAGACATAAGGAGGGGACAAGAGACTATACAAAAGATGCTGAGGAAGGACAAAAGGACATGTGGGAGGAAGGGACCAATGAGGCAGAATTCGTAGAAGACGTTGACACCATGCAAACATCACCAGAAGAGACCTTTTTGTCTCAAGTTGACAAAAAAAAAAGAACAATAGAGGAAAACATGCCCCCCTTCCTCCAAATGAGGGAGAGGGACAAGGTGACAGTGATAGAGATTACGCTCAATGATGGAATCAAAGAAATGAGTGTTAGAGGACTCAATGACATGATGACACAGAGGATCATAGAAGCGTGATGCCTTGGATTAGGCCGGCATGCCAAGAGAAAGACAGAGACGACCCGGAATGGGTAACTTACCGTCACAGAGATCATTTGGAAGCTAAACATTGTTTAGAGAGCTCCATATACGGGGCAGCCAGAGATTTTCCCGATGGTCCCTCCAGCGCTTGCAAGGTGTAAATTCACGAGGGAGAGGACCATGAGGAACACAGTTCCATACCCACGTCATGTAAAACAACCTTTAATGCATAGAGGAGGGAGATCTTAAACTCAACAAAGAAAGACCACAAACTTTCAGTAAGATCATAATTCTTACATTCAGTCACACCATTTTGTTGTAGCGTATAAGGACATAAGGACTCCATACACACTCCACACAAGGTGAGAAAGTGAGAGATGGGGCCAAAAGACTCGCTACCACTGTCAGAGAATTGTATTCAAAGCTGTTGCTTGCAGGAACGCTCACCCCTAGGAGGCAACTCCTCAAGCACATCAGTCGCATCACTCTTTTGACATAAAGCTAAGTCCCAGTGAAAGCAAGAAAATCACTAGCAAAAGGAACCATGGAATCAGTATGAACGAGCTTAAGAGGATGGGAGGTGACATGATCAGAGGTGGAAATTTGAGACCGATGCATCTTACCTTGAGTTTAGTGAAGGCAAAATGACCTGTAGGGAGAAGAAAAGGAGGCACGATCAAGACCGTGTGTTGGATGCAGACGTAGCAGACTATTACTGGCAGTGGTTCTAAAATGGAGAAGATGACGATGCAGAAGATGGGTGTGCATAGAGGACAAGGATGGTGCAACATAAACCATGGTAGAGGCAGGGGAAGATGAGGGGAGAGACACAGGAACATTAAAGAAACAATTGCAATGAAGGCCACAAAGCAAAACATGACAAGATGACCATAAAAAAAAACAGTTCTAACACCACGAATACACATTGATTACAAGCCTTGGTTGTCAAGGTCAGTAACGGGCAACAAGCTGACATCAAGAGCGGGAATATATAGTGCATCTGGTAGGGACAGGTCCCCTCCAGGCCTAACAACATACACAATGACAACGCCTTGTACATGCAACAACTGGTCAGATCCAGTGAAAACAAATCAAACAAAGCCAAAAGATTCAAGAGAGACAAATGCGGAGCGACAAAACATCATGTGATGCATGGTGCCGGAGTCCATGAGATAGAAACGAGAGGAGGAGCATGAAAATAGAAGGACACAAGACATAGCCACAGTGCCAAAGACAATGGAAGATGATTGGCCAAACAAAGCAGGACTAAGAGGTGACAAGACAGACGACCACTGCTCAATCCAGGGAACGTCAATAGGCAGCAAACTCTAAATGACCTAAGAACAAGCAACCCAAAGCTACACATCAATCTGACATGCATGGAAGGAGGAGGTTCCAAGAACACTTTCACCTCCCTTGTCATAAAGATAAAGGAGGTCAATGATGGTCTTCTCCAGGTTATGCTTAGCAACACCGCAATCGTCGAGACAACCACTATCATAGTAGTCTCCCCAAAAGCGACCACCACTGTGCAGCCTGGAAGGGGAAAAAGAGTAAGAAGGTGGTTGTACATAGTATGAGGGCTGGCTGGGAGGAGGAAGCCAACCACGCTCAACAGGTCCAAAGGGCTTGGTCGTAACATGGTGAAGCTGACCCCCACTGGCAGTGCTGGATAAGGTATTGGTAGAGGTGTGTGTGTTGGAAGTTCGGGTGGAGGACAGTGAACATGAGCTAGTGTACAGGCCAAACGCAGTGGTATTCTGGGCCCATTGTGCGTGCATGGAGGTAGCTAGGCGAGCATTATTGCATGGGTGTGGAAAATCTGGCACAGAATGGCCAGATTGAACATAGTTTCAGAAGGTAGTGATAGGGGAGGACAAAGAAGAGGAAAATGGGTACTACGACCCCTTCTGTGGTGGCCTCCATTGTTTCCATTACTCCCACCCTAACCGCAATTGCCTTGGCATTACTACTCTTTGTCTTTTTCATCACAGCTTTCACCTGCCAGCCATGGAGCACGTTGAACATGCCTTAGAAAGGAATCATGTGGTTTTTTGGAGGATACCTTCTCCCACTCACGCCATCTATGTAGGCTTTGAAAAGAAACAAATGACACGATGAGATCAAGAATCTTCCCTTTATCTTTTTTTGCTTTCAGGCCTCCCTCTTCCCAGCCATACCCATCCAACTAGCTTGACAAGACAGAATTTAGGTGGAGCAGACGCTTCATCACGCCTAGAGTTGCCTTCCACCTGGATTTTGTGCCTAGATGTTGGGACTGGGAGTTCAAGCCAGCAGCTGATGAGAGATTGTTCTCATGGGGTGGTCCCCAAGGCAAACACAGCAGTGTTGCAGCGTTGTTCCTTCAAAACAATCTCAAGAACTTGTGGCGGTGAGAGAAGAATGCTTTTCATGATGTGGACAAGACACCTAATGTGATGAGCCTTTTAAAGAGAACAATACCGTAGTGATCTTTGATTTCGTGGTCCAAATTGATTTCAGGCCTATAACTTAGGTTCGTGCTATTTTTCCCTTTATTTTGCGTTTCCAAAAATGAGCAAAATTGCTTGTATTGTTTCCTTAATTTCGTTCTCAGTCCACGGATGGCAGAGGTAATTTTGAAAATCCATCGAGCACTGTTTGAATTTGGGCAAGAACCACGAATTCCACACCAACCAACGGCTTTCTCACGTCCAAAATCTGACAGCCACCAGTGGCAACCATTGCCCGTGTTTTAGTTTACATGGCGATGCCGTTGACAAAAAGACGAGGAGGACCATTGCGAGTCGCACTTCCGACGTCGCACATCTGGAGTCGCACTATAGCATCATGCTTGCATCACTGATCAATGGACGCGACACGATTGTTGTGTTGGCTTCTTGGAGTCTGCATGCAATCTTGCAAATCATGTGTTTGTGCCACACTTGTAACCATGACGAGACCTCCTTCTTTTTTCAGTAGGGTCACTGCAGACGAGCACCTTCACAATGTTGAGAAGCAGCTGTCTGGCCCGAAGCCGCAAGCCCCACCGAAGCATGGGCCAGGTCGTCCGTGGAAAACAAAACTGGTGCTCCCAACTTCTGTGACTCCTACACCCTCAATCGTTCGCACTTCACAATTCCAGGAGCCCAACGAATGCGAAGCTCCCTTCGACATCATCCCTGACAATGAGAGCCTCCCCAAACGCCGTGCTCGCATCGTCCTCTTGGACGATGATGATGACGACCATGGCGACGATGAAAAAAAAGTTGTAAATGATGACGTTGGTGGTGGTGCTGTGGAAAACAACAGCGATGATGATGTTGTGGACAACGATGAGGACCCGGCTGCTGTGGAGCACGATGCCGTCCAGGTGCTCATTGACGTCGCAATTCATGCGGAGGAGATGGCTGGGCGTCGGGCAGCAGATGAAGCTGTCATGGAAGCGTTCATGGCAGAGCTGGCAATGGATGAGACAAATGACAATGCCATTGTGTACGCCGACACAATGGAAGGTGTACTCGCCCTCCCATAAACCAAAGACCAACCACCATCAACAGCAGCCCCATCTGCCACAAACTCCAAGAAACGGGGACCCTACATGGACTGGTTTGGATTAGGGCATGTGCCCGTCATCCACACTGCAGTGTTGAAACCTGCAGAGAGCATTACCAAGGCAGTGGCATGGCTCCGCATGCCCTACCGCACACCCGCCGGCCCTTCCATCTACAAAAAGCTCTCCTACTCCACTGTCAACGGGTGGTATGAGCCAAGCTCAACCAACCTTCGTCCCGTGTACGCGGTAGCGATAGCAGCAATGCCGGACAAGCCCATCGATGCAGCCGTTGTGATGACAGCACATGTGCAAGGATCTCGTGGCCGGAGGTCCCACTTTCACGGCCACCCTGCGCTCAAGCACGAGATCATCCGTGCTTTGGAGCTCATGCGTGAGCGCGGGACGCCGCTGTGCAGCACAGTCATTCGCAAGAAGGTCACGTCCATCGTGCGTCAGCGTGGCATCGACATCCAACCCGTCCGATCCCATGACGACATGCTTTGTCACTCATGGGTCTGGAAGTTCGTGGCAGCTGAACTTAACTGGACATGGAGGTGCAGGACATCCGCTTCGTAGAAACTTCCGGAAGATTGGAGTGACCGCGCCAGCTCCATGTACCGCTGTGCTGGCTTCCTGATCCCCCTCCATAAGATCAAGCCGGCATTTGTGTTCAATGCTGACCATACGGGCGTGCACCTTGTCCCAAGCCCGCGCTACACCTATGCACCTAAGGGATCAACTGAACTGAAGGTTTGCGGCCAAGAAGACAAGCGGCAGGTGACAATTCTCGTGGTTTCATCCATGGAAGGTGACGTGCTTCCATACCAGGTTATCTGGACCGGCAAGACAACAACTTGTCACCCTCACGGTGACCATGCGGACAGGGCACTTCCAAACTGCAAGTGGCACTTCACCCATACACCCAACCACTGGGCATCGGTGGAGACCACGAAGCAGTGGTTTGTGATGGTCTTGGAGCCGTAATTCATCTGTGCTTGCAATGAGTACGGCGAGGACCCAACCACCTCAAAGCTGCTCCTCATTCTGGACGCGTGGCGGCTGCAAGCGAGCGACGACTTCAAAATGTGGGTGCGCGAGCATCACCCCTGGGTGCAATTGCTCTACATCTCCGCAGGGTGCACAAGCAAGCTCCAGCCTGCGGATGTTGGCTTGCAAAAGCCGATCAAGGCTGCCATCAGCAAGGGGTACTCAAGCTGGGGAGGCAAAAAACTGTCCGAGTCGTCCCATGTGGACCTCGGCATGCGGCAGGTCAAAGATGCAGCTGTGGGATGGATGCTCACGGCATGGACGCACCTCCACAACAACAAGGAGATGGTGCGGTCTGCATGGCGTGAAGCAGGCTGGGACCGTTGCTTCGATGCCGACAACCAGCGTGCTGCAGCAGCAGACTACCTGAACTTCCTTGCAGAACCATAGATGCAAGGCTATGAGCCGGAGGACGTGGTTACGTAGGAAGCTTCCTGTGACTATGTACGCTTCAGTAAAAATCACTTTTTTCCATCTCTACTCCCACTCCCCTATGTTCCTGACTAAGCCGAAGTTTGAATTCTTGGAACACTCGTTGTTGCACCTGAAAAATTGCATGCACACCAAACATGACGAAACTGTAATGTCCCCTCTTGCAAAACTGTGTGAATGATCTGACCCAATTGTTTAAGCGTTTCCAAAATAGCACGAAACATGGCTAGTCTGTAGCCAAATTCATGAATTCGTTCATGAAAAAAGATAACTAGTAACAAAATCAAAGATCACTACTGTAAGTGGTAGGAGTGATGTATTTTTCTTTCATGCAGTCGTCTGGAATCCTGTTTATCACGGTGATACAAAACACCATGTTCCACATTCCCCATGCCTTTAGAGCCCTTGAGAACCCATAAAAAATCCATGTTGTACTGGGGATGTATGGAATGTGGAGAAAGGAGATGGAAATGTTTGCAGTCACTCATGTAGTGTGTGGTGGCTCGCAAATTCTTCATCCTCTTCTTTCCCCTTCTGCCCATGCATTATGAAATCTCACTGCAGACTGCACCTCCCAAAGAATCTTCGACATGCTCGTACAAAAAGCTGCCATTGCAATCATAATTTGCCTCAAGATAGTCATGGGACTTGGCAAAAATGCAACAGGATTGGTGTGGAACAAGGCCTGCTGAAAGTAGTGGAAATCCATGGAGAGGAAGCGCATGTTTTTGCTGATCACGTGCTTCCACATGCATGTGGTGAAATTCTTCTTGTTGAAAGCCTGTGGCATCCCACAGTGCCACCACTTTTTACAAGTATGTTGTTGTGATTCACGTCCGTGATATCCATGGAAACAGCGAAATGGATATTCACGTCCGTGATATCCATAACAATTTTGCAGCGAAGTTGCTGCAAAATTGTCTTGCTTCAACCCCAGAGCAGATAAAAATCCCGCTACCTTCTTCTAGAGTGAGATGTGCTTTTGGCAAATGTATTTCCACATGTTCCCGGTGCTGCCAGCTGAATTGCTGTAGGAGTAGTTAGTTGGGCGGAGAGTGCAATATGCCCGAGGGTCACCCGCTCCACCTGGCCATCATTCTTGGTGAACATGGTCCAGATGATGCTGTGGAGACTTGCCAAGCATTTGTCACCTACGGCCTCCTTTGTCTCCACTGTGATCCTTTTCATCATGGAGAGGTGTCAAACCAGCAGCAGCATCGTCTGTTTGGCCATCCTCGTCCGTTGTTTCTGTCATGAGGACTTAGCACTAGCATCCAACCACGGACATCAACTGTTGGTATTGTCACCTCCATACTGTAAAGGCCTACCACCAAAACCCTGACCGCTCTCCATTGCCCATGATGAGACATGCTAGTGTGACATTGACGCACACATCCTTTACCAAAGATGTCATAAGCAACCGGTTCAGAGAGGATGATGTGACGCCGTGGCCATTGCTAAGAATATTGCATGTTTCCGGAAATCATGTTTTCCAGTGAGTACGTCAATGATTAGAAAGCAACTTTTCTTGCACAAAAATGTGTAGAAGTCATTCTTTACCTATACACTCTTCTATAAATGTAAAATAATCACACCAGAAATCTAAAAAAAAGGTTAAACCTATGGTCCTTGATAGATAATGTGTGCCTAAGCCCTGGCAGAGCTGCGACATGCTTACCGCACACAATTGCCATGATATGACAGGTCGCGTCCGACAGGTTGTGACGTAGCAAGTAGAATCACCATGACTCTGATGGCATTGCTAATGTTTTTTTTTTCAATCTTCTGTTGTACACTAATGCACACACTGATGCTATGATTGCAGGCAGTTGTTCACGGGAAGCTGATAGTGTTGTGCACTGCACGCCACTGCTAAGCACTGCATGCTACTGTTGTTTTCACTGAGGTGTTGTGATTGAACTGACGGACAGAATTGCGAGTGCAGTCGCCACTGCTAATGCTCACAGCCTGCTGCTGTTGACAAGGGTGGCACAGACCTACGCATCTCAGGGCAGTAGCCATCCATTCACTGTTGTTGGCCTGAAGTACTGCTGGGCTGACTGTATCACAGTTATTGTTTCAGTGGAAAGGCAATGCTGCGGTTCACGACCTGGGTCTCTGGCTTTGGTGCCAGTGGTGTGAAATACTAGCTTCAAGCAGAGCTTCTGATGCTACTCCCGTGGTTGCTCATGCCTCCATTTTTGCTGCTGCAGCAAGATAATCACAGGCAGTAGCGGCAGCAACCACAAATAAAGGTCCAAATCTTTGGGGTGCGACCCAGGTTGTACCTATCAAATCTTACCCTTACTCTGATGCCAGAATGTAGCAATAAGGGAGCAAGGGAAGCAGGGCATACATTGAAAGCAGGACCCATACTCACAGAGACGGCAAGACATCATGGATTGTAGCAAGGCCTTAGAGATTTTTGGCAAAAGTTGGTGACAACAGTCAAGGAGGAGGCAAAAATACTTCTCCTTCACAATCAAGAGAGCAGCAAGCTTGTTTGCAACTATGGGCATGCTCTCACACACCGGACATGAGCTGGAACAAGAAAAACACCGCATGCAGTAACCCTCTTGCTCTCACGCATGCCACCCCACCAAAAATCAGCATAAATCATAAGCAAAACGGCTGCAGAGTATGAATGTTCGAGAATTACATGAGGTATTGACAAACAGCTTCTTGTTGCTCAGTCTCTAAATCTGGCTTGAGTGCACAATGCCTCCCCTCATTTCTCACCCGCTGCTCAACAAGCATCAGCACCTCCATCATGCTCTACTGCCACTCTGTGTGTTGGTACATCAATCTCCCTGAAAGTACACCGGTCAATCACCTACTGCATGAATGTGATGAACGTGTAGTGAGGTCAATGCATGGTTAAGACATGCACATCAATAGATGCGGTGGGCGAGTGATTCTTTGGCATTCGGTGATAGCAGCATCTCTGACCTCATTCCTCCGCCCCTCCTCCCATGCATTCATCTGCACTTGTGTGACCCCGGAGAGTCCAGACGAGATCAGGGAAAGGAGACGGCTAAGGACAAAGAAAAGGTGATACTGTTTCAGCTTCTCACTACAACTGTTACCTTGGCTACCGCCATGTGCTCCACCAAGCTCCTGTTGTTTTATGAATCCCTGATTCCTGGCCTGTCCCTACCCCTTCATCCCTGCACCCATCCTCCTTGTGACTAAAAGAAGAAGCATTGCATTTGTAGTCAACATTCGTAGCTATGACCCTGTGAGAGGCAAGTTTTGCATTTCGCAAATGCGTGTCTTCCGGAAAAAAAACGAGAGGGTCACCATTAGCATTCGTGGACACATACACAGAAGTGCTCAACACCAAAGATGTCGCTGCAAGCTGAGCATTCAAATGAAGGGCTATGCAACACTAGCTTGCACGTGTGTTTCATGTTTCACATGTCATCCACTACACAAGCGTACCTGACAAAGCCCTCACTTGACCCCCGCCTTTGACAGTGATTGCCCACATCTCTTCTATGTGTGGCGCTGCACATGCACATTGCATGAGGCATGGAGCTCAATTTGGATTTGTTGTGGTGCAATGCTGAGCCCAGATCAAGCACGATGATGTTGATAGCATACATCAGGTATGAGCAGATTGCCTCTTCAGTGCACAACTTTCAACTCAAGGCAAGGGCATACAATGGAGAACAAGATCGATGTTCAAACACTAATGTGAGAAAAGGAAAAAACAAATAAAATAAGACTGGTCCCAGCGTTATCTAGTCCCCAATCCTTGTTTTCTCCTCATGTTATGTTTATGTCGCAATATCCCAAAGTTTATTCACCCTAGTTCAGAGAAACGTTATTGTATCGTAGCTAACGCAAGAATGTGCATGACCACACAACTACCAAGGCATGCTAAGGAAGATCCGACTCATCTAGTGGCAGCTGCAAGTGGTACGAGAACACAATGGCAGTTTTCACATCAACCTCCATACAGAACTCATGCATGACACAGCATATCTGTCCATTATACTTCATCACCAATACTCAAGCTATCTCGACCTGCCAGCCTTGAGAGCTCCCTTCTTGCAGCAGACTGGGGCTGGGAGTGCCACTACTATCACTGCTTGTTGCTGAATCGCTGAAGCTGCTTCCGCTGCTACTGCTGGTGATGCTCCCGTTGCATCCTTTGTCGACACTGCTGGTGTTGCACATCCCCACACTCCCTTGCGCTGATTCAGACTCAGGTTCTGTCCCCTGCGGGTGGGTTACTGGCTCCACCCACAACAGCGGTAGCGTTTGTCGGTTGAAGGGCTGCTGTGTCATGTGAGTGCTCTGCCTCTCTTCTCCCTTTGAAGACAACTCCTCCAACTCTCTGCACAGCGCAGCATCTCCATCCCTACACTCCGATGAACTTTCTGTAGGTGCCTGAGCAACAGTCTCTGCCCCACGTACAGCCTTCCATGCAGAATCTGCTGCATCCCAACTCCTGTGCGCTGCACCAGTCACACCCTGATCAGAGCAGTTGAAGACATGTTCTTGTGCGCCGTTGCTTGGGTGCCACCGCTGTGTCCGTGGAACACACACCTGAGGAGCCTGAGCTCGGACCCAACTCGCACTCCCAGCCCCGCTTCCCCCAAGAGAATCAGAAGCTGTAAAGTTAACCCCTGCTACTGCAGCAGCTCCCACTCCTGGTGGTGGATCTTGCCACAAGACCCGTGCGTGGTCCCTCTGTGAATCACAGCTGCTGGCCCGCTGCATTCGCCGCATAGCCCGCTGCCGCCGCCGCTCTCGCGTACCTGGACTAAGCAGCCAATCAGCTGCCTCTTCCGGCTTTGCAAGTGGCGACGACATGGGAGCTGCCATCATCGCTAGCTGCGCCTCGATGTCTTCAGTGGGGTGCCTCTGACCAACCATCCTTGGAGAAGCTTGGGAAGTTGTCAACTTCGGGCTAGCCTGTGCTTTGCTTCGTTTGCCTCTTTCTTCGCTCTCGCCGGTGCAGCTGGTGCTTCCACCAAACTGCCTCCTGCCCATATCTTCGCCAACACTGCCACTGCAGCTGCCACTGCCGACACCACCACTGCCACAGCTGTTGCTTCCACCACCAGCACTGCAGCTGCTGCTCCCACCAGTGCCACCGCAGCTGCCGCTACCGCCACCCCCACTCAACCTGCTGCAACCTGTATTGTGACATGCCCTTTCCCCGAGGGGGCATCCCATGAGAAGGTCAACCCCACCTACTGTCTCCAGCACCCAGACGGTGGAGTCGAAACTGACTGTCTTCTTGTGCCCGGGCCTGCCACGTCGTATGGGAGGACGGTCCTCCAGAGGGCTCTTCAGCACGCCATGGAGCGGGCACGTGGGGCGATGCTGCGTCGGAGTACTGCTCTGCTCTTGCCCCAACAGCAGCCCACGCTGGCGGCTAGCTTTGTCTCCTTCCCCCATGCAGTCACTCGCACCAGGAGGGGCTTGGAGAGTGGCTGCGCGCGAGAGATCAGCAGAGGTGGCTGAGGATGAGAGAGAGGCAACAGCAATTGGCTCTTTCACTGCCCTGACTGCCGCAGCTGCTGCCTCTTCCGGCACTGAATACCCTCTACATCTCGGCCCACTACATCCAGGTGCGACGAGAGGAGCATGCAACCACGCTTCTCCTCTTCTTCCGCAGGGGACCTGAGGATGCCTCTCCAATGATCCACCGCCATGTTCCCCAACCAGTCCTTTGTCCTCCAAGAATGCCCCCCCTCGTGAGGCGCAAGAGTGCAGTGCGTCCAATCCACTGACTCGTGCCGCAGGGCTGCTTCCGACATCTCCATTCCCTCTCTCCTTGAAGCTGCTGCTGCGCTGCACATTGGCTTCCCCTTCTGTGTCCCCCCCTCTTGCTCTTTCGCTTGGAGTGCAGGCCCTTGTCCCAGGGAGAGAGTGTGGTCGGCGGAAGCTCGTTTCTCGTCCTGCAGTGTTGCGTACGACGGTGGCGGCAGGACCAGCAGCAGGAGGTGCAGAACCGTGCCAGCCTCTACCACCGCTGCTGCTGGGCCATGGCGCCTCTGGTCCGCGGCCTGCACCTGCCGCTTCGCCCTCGACTGCGTCCCTCCTCCAAGCTGTAGAGGGGCTGGTTGAAGCAGGGGATGCAGAATAACAGTGGGCCGCAAGTGCGTGCGGCGACTCACTCCTCCACGATCCGGAGGCCCTTCTTGATGAACTTTCCCGTGCACTTGTGCTGCGAGCCAGCCTGTCAATGAGCACACGGGGGCTATCCCTCCTCTCGTCCCTGTACGCCGCTCTCCGGACCTCCAGTATTGGGTCCGAGGGGCTGAGGGGATGCTGTCGTGGAGTAGTGCGAGGCCTTGGCTCGGCCTCGGTGAAGGAGATGGAGCGATTGTGGAGTGACCTCCCTCCATGAAGCACCTTCTTCCCTCGTTGAAGCATGTCTGCTGCTGCTGCTGCCACAGCCCTGGGACTGGCCGATGTGATGCGAGGGAAGGGAGTCAGAGGCGGTTTCATTGCCGAGCCCTTGCTGCGAGGAACTGAGGCAACCGATGGAGACGACGTGGAGGACTCTCGGCAGGATTGGCTCCTCCCCATCTGTGCTTTATCCCTCGCCTGGTGCATGCTGGCACCAATCGTTCGTGGGAAACATGACGTTGGAGGAGAGTCAACAGCTTCTTCTTCCTCCACTTCAAGGGCCACGTGCCATAGCTTATCCGCTGCATCCTCATCCGTCCTTCCAGAATCAACTCCTTCCCCAGCTTCTCCTTCTCCCTCTTCTGACTCCTCTGATGGCACTTCAATGAGAAGGGGTTCAGCCCTCAAACCTGCCAGCAGTCCCTTGCCATTCTTCACCTTTGCCTGCTGTTCCGAAGAAGCAAGCTGATTTTCCATAGCAGCAGGCAACTTCATTTGGCTGCTTTGTGACCTTGGCTGGCCAATGGCCTGCTGTGCTGCCTCAGGAGCAGCAGCCTCAGCAGCACATTCAGTCTGGAACGTGAACGTGCAGCTGTCGTCCAGAGCGTCCCGCAAGCCCTCTAGCCCCAACATCGTGCCGGCTGCGGGGCGAACCCCTGCCGACACAGGACGCGCCATCCCAGCAGCCCCAGCGGCGGCAGCACCAACACTCTCAGAACCAACACCATCTCCCTCATTCACACGTGACGCAACTGACCGCGCTCCCTCAGGCTGAGGCGATGGGCCGTCAAGCTCCAGCACAGCACGCTCTAGCTGCAGGCTGCATCTCTCCAACATGACACTCTCAGGATCAAATGTGGGCTTCTCCCGCATTGAGCCTCCAAACTCTCCAACGTCTCCCAATGTGCGAGTCCTGCGGTGTCTGGGAGGCAGTAGGCGAGATAAGAATGCAGCTGCCGCTCCGCCTCCCCTCTTGTGATCCCCTCCATCCTGACCTCCTCCTGTGGGCATCCCCTTGGCATGCAGAAGCTGCTGCTGCTGCTGCTGCTGCTGCTGCTGCTGCTGCTGCTGCTGCTGCTGCTTCTTTTGCTGTTGTTGATTCTGCTGCTGCTGCTGCTGATGCTGCTTCTGCTGCTGCAGCTGCTGCTGCTGTTGCTTGTCGCGAAGTTGCATATGTTCGTACACTGTTGCTGATGTGAAGCTGCTTACCCCCACCTCCTTCCCAGAAGCTGCTGCTGCAGCAGTAGCCTCTTCCTGCAGGCTACTTGGCCCAAAACCCTCTGCATCGAGAAAGGAGAACGAGCCAAGGGATACAGTTCTGCGACTCCTGCTGCGAACGCCCATGCCTCTTCGTTTGCTGCTGAGANAGCTGCTGCTGCTGCTGTTGCTTGTCGCAAAGTTGCATATGTTCGTACACCGTTGCTGACGTGAAGCTGCTTACCCCCACCTCCTTCCCAGAAGCTGCTGCTGCAGCAGTAGCCTCTTCCTGCAGGCTACTTGGCCCAAAACCCTCTGCATCGAGAAAGGAGAACGAGCCAAGGGATACAGTTCTGCGACTCCTGCTGCGAACGCCCATGCCTCTTCGTTTGCTGCTGACAGCCTTTGTGTCGCTGGGCGTGCTGTGGTGGGGTGTTCTTCCTGTCAAAGCAGATGTTTGCGTGGCCTGCTCTGGAAGCTCCACCGCATGCTGCGGAAGCCGTGTGCTCTGCCGCTGCCGCTGCCGCTGCCGCTGCCGCCACGACAGTTGCTGCTGCTGCTGCTGCTGCTGTTGCTCCTGGCAGTTCTTCTGCTCAGGAAGGTGTTCCTCAGAGTTGTGCACTTTCCAAGTCAGCCACAAAGGATTCTGCAGTTGCTTCTTCAATCGCTTTCCAAGGCCCCTCGCCCCCTTCCCTCGAGAAGACTTTGGATCATCCTCCCCACTCTCACTGCTCCTTCCAGTGTCAAATTCTTCTTCATTTTCATCCTCTCCTTCCCGGGACAAGTGGGCCCCAGGCATGGAGAGGCATGCCTCAAGGATGTCTGCCCCTTCAGCAACAGAGGAGGAGGCAGCAGCCGCAGCGCCAGCAACACCAGCCTTGGTGGCAGCGTCAGCAGGACTTGAACAAGGTCCGGCAAGGGGGATGGCAGCAAAGGCCACAGCCAGGCCCTTCAGAACATTACCGCCGACACTCTCCCGCCATAGCTGCTGTATTTCGTCTTCTTGCACCAGCTCTGGCTCGAGGGAGGCCGTACGTGCGACTCGTATGGCACCTAATGCATCCTCCTTCTTCCCTCCCTCCTCTCCTTTCGCTTCATCTTCCTCCTCTGCATCCCTCTCGAGTTTTTTGCGCTCATGTTTAGCCTTCTCCCTCGCCCTCCCCAACCGAGACATGCTCTCTGAACTTCCCTCAGGAGCCCAGGAAGACCATCTCTTGGGGCTCTCACCAGCATCGTCGGAGTCCTCATACTCTTCTACAAAGGCAGTCGGCGAAAGATCCAGCCGAGGGAAAGGGGTCATTTCCATTGGCCCTCCCTCCGAAGGTTCAAAGTCGCTGTCAAAGCCGTCATCACTTCCACCCCCATCCTCGCCGACCTCACCCTCGCCCTCACCCTCCGTGAAACTGTCGATGCTGCGGCACACAGTTTCCATGCGGTGGTAAATCATCCGGCTCATTGCGGGTTTTCTGCCTGCTTTCGCAGAGTCGCATTGCCCCCCTCCAGGTTTTGCCCCCTTTGTTTCACGCCCAGCCTCCATGAGCTGCGCCTTGCCGCGTTCCCCGGCTACTCCCCTCCCA
>SZWC01004897.1:128287-148240 GCA_023375785.1 Penium margaritaceum
CCCGTCCAGCGTGTGCCCGTCCAGCGTCTGTCCGTCCCGGGTCTGCCCGTCCAGCGTCGAGCGGATGCCCGTCCAGCGTCGAGCGGATGCCCGTCGAGCGTCAAGCGGATGCCCGTCGAGCGTCTGTCTGTCCCGCATCTGCCCGTCCAGCGTGGAGCGGATGCCCGTCCAGCGTCGAGAGGATGCCCGTCCAGCGTCAGGCCGTCCGCACGCTGGCCGTCCAGCGTCTGCCCGTCCAGCGTCAGCCCGTCCAGCGTCTGCCCGTCCAGCGGCGGGCCGTCAAGCGTGTGCCCGTCCAGCGTCAAGCGAATGACCGTCCAGCGTCTGCCCGTCCGCTGTGTAGCGGTCAGCGAACGGCCGGTGGCCCTCCAGCGGCCAGCCAGCGGTCCAGCATGACCCCAACCGCCGGCTGGCGGTCAAGCGTCAGCCCGTTCGCCAGCTGGCCTTCCTGTGTCTGCTCGTCCCCGGTCTGGCCTTCCAGCGTTTGCCCGTCTGTCAGCTGGCCGTCCAGCGTCAGACCGTCCGCCGGCTGCCCGTCCAACCAATGCTTGGGGAGCGTAGGCCAGTCCAGTGTGCGCACGCTGTCCTGCGTGACCGAAAACAGACGGACGATGAAGAAGCAGCTCGTTCGGCCGTGGGTGGTTGAAGCTCGAGAGACTGTGTGTGGCGGCAACCAGTACAGGCCGGCCCTTCCAGTGGCTGCTCGAAAGAGGGCGCTTCACGCGTACGAGGGACACGCTGAGCGTTGCTTCAGCCCGGCCAGCGGGAGGGTTTGCTTGCGGAGTCGACGGGCAGAGGTATCGTACATGGCAGAATGCAGTGGACAATGGAGGACACTGCCTTAAGCGGTAGTCGATCGTAACGTTGTCCTTGCATGCTGAATTGGAACGAAAAAAGACATGTTGAAGCGGTTGGTTGAGTCATACGCACAACTCTACACGTACTTGTGCGTGAATACCCAAAAAAAAAACAGTTGAAAAAAGGTTCGAACCACATACATGTCCGATGACTTCGAACTTCGACCCTTCATCTTTCAAAGAATGTACAAACGAAAATCAAAACCACACCTGCGATGCGTGCACAGAGGACTGAGCAACAATGACGTGGTTCCCAACGTCGTAGGGGGACAGAGGGGGTGAACGTTCGGAAGGAACATTGAAAAAGAAGACAACGACGCTCGCGCTAACGACATACAGCGCTTCAGTGTGCGACGCATGACCAAACGATGGCAAGGCAACCGCGTTGTTCAGGAGATTATATCAAAACTACCATTCGTCGGAACGCGAAACATTCGGTTGGTACTACTCCGAAAGAAGACAAAACTCGGACAGAGAAAGTCCACAAACGACAAGTCTTACATTGGTCAAATTGATACTTTACCTATGGAAGTTTGCGAGGCTACCATGAAAATTTTCCACATCGGCATCGCTTATTGAAAGAACTATTCGACTACTACAAAGAGAAATACATTCCGTACCGCCGTGGAAGAAAAGTAGACGGACGAGTACACCACGAACGCAGCGGCCAAGAACCGCGGGGCACATTGCTACCGGCGTCCAACAGTAGGGGCAACTTGTTCTGTACATTTTGAAAACGGGGCATTTTATACTCAATTTGGCAAAAGCAGGGCACTTAATGACCTATATTCCAAAGGCAAGGCGCATGGCATACGTCGAATAGGAAACAGGGGCACATTGTATAGTTGCCGATCCTTGTATCAACACAACACCGTTCAGGAAATGATTCATCAGACACCTTTGTAAGGCTGTGTTTCTATACATCACGTGATCGGGTCCTGCTGACATGAAGTCTCTGCTGAAAATACATTTCAATTTATCAGAAGGCCACGGATTCATCGCGTGTACACAATCATGTTCCCACGGTGATCGGATGCTTAAACTCCTGGTCTGGTGCGATGTGTTGACCGTTGGAAATTTGTTTCACTTGGCGAGAGAGAACGAACATTGCAAGTAGACGATAAAACCAGGTGTTATCTACACGAACAGCAGGGAAATCAATCAGGGTGCTCGCATTTACCGCGTTGAATGACTCAAGGTGCGTTGAGTCGATCACGTCCCATCAATCTCGGAGCTTGATCGCTCATGATTGATTTAGCGTGCAGACAAGGGGATTGCAAAAATATATTTTTTGCATTCCTCATGCACCCTTCTGCGGATGCATCATCCTTTGGTACCTGCACGCTGACTGGACCTCAAATCCTCACGTCCAATCATGGGAAACCGCACTAGGGAGGGACCCGGGGAAAATAGGAAAAAAGTTAATCGTAGACGTTTGTCCATCGGCAAGGGGCTGGATGTCAACAACCAGTCAATCACGAATGTGTTTCCATAGATCGTGATCAACCAGAGTGGAGTGGGAATGGTGCGTGCACGCGAGTTCCGGCCACCACACTCATTTTTAGCGGTTGCGCCTGATGTTTTGCGAGCCTTTTTTTCCCCGCTTTCACTCAAGGTCGATCACGGACTTTTTACGAAAATGGGGTACGGCCGATCTCATGATATATGGAAACACAGCTTCAAGTCTTGTTCCACCCGTTTCACACCCAATGTTATGCCAAACATGGGAAAGATGGTGAATAGATATAATTTGAGAGACACAACACTGTATTAAAAACTGGAACACTTGAGCGATTTATGATTAGTGTTAAGTGAAATTTGATGACAAGTGTCAAAATGACCGAACACATGTGTACAAGTTATGTGTTACAAATGAGATGTCGTTGGGCTGGTCGGGGGCATCGTCGAGCGACACGTGTGAAGTCCCTTTGTAAATGGTCATATGGAGAAGCTTCGACGAGGAATTGGGGGGCTTCGAAGATCAACGACGAAGATGCGAGATGCATCTTCATAAATCTTGACATATCTCAACGCGTCAAGAAGTTGACCAAAAGGTCGTGACACTTCGGTCAATGATTCTCGAAATTGGTCAAAATTGTCAGTGTGAGGCCAAACGGAGCGTAGATGGTGAACAGGTAGAATATGTGAGGCAGAACACTATTTATAATTTAGGACACTTGAGCAATTTACAAGTGGCAGTAAGTGTAATTTTGATGAAAACTGTCAAAATGGCCGAACATATACATGTATATATATAGAAACATACATATATACATGTACATACAAATGCCTAGTTACAAATGAGATATAGTCAAGGCCGTTGGGTCGATAGTTGAGCGACGCGTGTGGAGTCGCGTCGTGAGTAGTCACATTAAAGAAGGTCCACAACGAAGTTAGGGGTCTTTGATAATCGACACTAAAGATGTGAGATGCGTCTCTATAAATCCGGATTCCTCTCACTGTGTCCAGAAGTCGACCGAAATGTCGTGACATTTATGTTGTAGATTCCCGGGAGTAATTGAAGTAGTCAAAAGGGTCGAGAAGGTTCACTGAAGGTGAGGGTAGTTGGCCATTTTTCCCTTGAACTTTGGGGTGATTAGCGAGGTCTTGCGACACAGTGGGCTGTTTGTGTAGTAACAGAAATGCCCACTTAGAAAGATTAGGAACATGTGTACATCCCGTACGTAACACTTCCACCCCTTCTAGCTACGACGTCTTGGTGTGCGCACTGTTATGGCACTCTGACCGCAAAAGTAACCATCAATGAGATGATTGACGTCTCAGAGTTTGTCGTAGGGTTCCCAACTGTTTTGTGCGGCATCGTAGCTGTGCCACTAGACAATACGTTCTATTGTTTTTCCACATCGTAGATGGCCGAGGATATCCTCGGTGACATATTAAATGTCCTCTTCCACTTGAACGCAGGGAGGGGGGAGGACATACCTGACGCAGAAGTTCTCTCTGAGGTCTCATCTATGCTGGATTTTGTTAACATGGAACACCAAATGAACTTGCATAATGTTGTGGAGTTTGAGGCATGCAACTACAGAGGTTTGCATGTTCTCGTTATCAAACGGTCCCAACCATGAGGGTTTGAGATTTGAACAGTCGCCTTGTCAAAGTTTCATGTTGGCCACACAAAGCAATTGTCTCTGACGGAAAAAACATCGTCGCTGCAACGTTGGTCTACTGCTTGCTTCATTATTGCTTGCTTCTTCACGAGAATTTGTCGTGTTTCTTCGAAGATGGTGGTCAAGTTGTAGTGTTCGGTATCAACCGTGGGAATGTTGCTTTGACTTTGTAGTTCGGCCTATGTGGCGGGATCTTTCCCATATACCACTTGAAATAGAGTTTTACTTGTTGCGGTGGAAACTGCCGAGTAATTTGCAATTTGGCGGTTGGAGGTTTTTGTGTCAAATTTGTCACGTCACGTTAGTGTAGTGTTTGGAGAAGCTATTCGAGCGTTTGATTGGTCCACTTGGTTTGGCCGTCTGTTTGAGGGCGAAACGCCGTTGAAAGTTGAATTCAGTTGTTGTAGGAAGTCATCACTTCACGCAAAAAAAAAACTACTCAATCGATCGTCTCCATGGCTTGCGATTGTTCTCGGCACGCAGTGTAGCCATACAATGTTGTTTTTAAACAACCGCGATGTCCCCTTGACGGTGACGGTGGTCGTCATTAAAAAAATGGGACATTTTGGAAAATATGTCAAAAACCACGAGTGTAGCATCATATCCCTTGTGTGGTAGTCTCGTGACGAATTCCATGGACGTGTCACTCCACGGTTCCGTTGGAATAGGGAGCGGCTGCAAAAGTGCGGGTGGCTGCATGCGACGTGATTTTGGCCATTAACATGTGCCGCATGATTTGTAGAAGTTGGCCACGTCGAATTGCATTTTTTCCCACTTGTAGCTTTTTGCTAGCTTCTTTAGCGTCTTGTCCTCTCCAAAGTGTCCACCCGGAGGAACAAACACTTGGCAAGTAAATCTCCGTCGCCAATAGGGTGCGTTGTACCAGAGTTTTTCCTTGTCATATTCGCCGAGCTGGTCGTATCTTCGTGTGAACAGTCGCTCGAGATACAGATCTTATTGCAGTTGTAGCGTCGTTGCCTCGACCATTCAATCTGGTTAGTGACTTAGTGCGGCAACAGGGTTGATTTTTCCTTGTCAGTAATCGATATTGTAGTCCAACCCGGATTCAAGAAACTCCATCCATCAGGTTGACATTAATTAAGTTTCATCTGCGTCTTCAATAATTTAGAGCATGGTGGTCAGTGCATACCATGCATCGTTGTCACTCCAGGTAGTACAACCATGTCTTAGATGCATGCACAACCACGAGCATCTGTTTCTTGTGTATTGTGTAGTCGAGTTCCGATCCTCGTGGTTTTTAAGACATGTTTGCGACTGGTTGTTTGTTGTTACCGTGGTCTTGTAGGAGGAGTTCGCCAATGGCCCAATCTAAGGCGTCTGTGGCCATTTCATAATCCAGCATTGCATTGTAGGATTGGCTTCGAGGTCAGAGCATTCAGCTAAGCGGTGAACACTTCTTGTTCGTTGTCTCCCCACCACCACTCATTTTCTTTTTGAGTGAGATCTGAGAGAGGCACTAACACCCCAGCGAAATCCTGTATGAGCTTTCGGTAGTAACTGTTAAAGTCGAGGAAGACTTGCACATCTCAAACGTTGGTTTGCATCGGCCAATCAAGGACTTCTACAACTTCATTTGGATTCATGGTGATCCTTCCGTCGTTGATGATGTGACGCAAAAACTCAATGGAACGGTGACCAAAGTCGCACTTCAAGAGTTTCCGCATAACTTCTATCTTTGTAAAACTTTAAGAACCTTTTGAAGATGCCCATTGTGCTCCTTCGGGGTCTGGCTCTACACGAGGATTTCACCAAGGTACACCACGAAAAAATCAGGTAATCTCGGAAAACATTGGTCATTGCTGCAATGAATGTCGCAAGAGCATTCGTGAGTCCAAACGACATAACCGCGAACTCGAAGTGCCCGTAGCGAGTTCGAAATGCCGTCTTCTTGATGTCAGCGTCTACCGTACGAATCAGGTGGTAACCGCTGCGTAAGTCAATCATGGAGAAAATTTGAGCCCCACAGAGTTGGTCGAAAAGCCTGTCGGCTCTGGGAAGAGGGTAGAAGTTCTTGATGGTAGCGTCGTTCAATGCCCGATAGTCCACACACATCCGCATTCACCAGTTTGTTTTCACAAATAGCACTAGTGCGGCGTTTGGTGACGTGGAAGGGTGGACGAACCCTTGACAAATATTATCGACGACCTGCTTTTCTGGCTCGGTCAGCTCGTGATCACTCATTTGGTAGGTCCCATAAATAATGGGTTGATTGCCCAGCTTTAGTTTGATGCGATGGTCGATGTCTCTTTGGGGTGGTAGGGTTCTCGAGTGTTTGTGGGGAAAGAACTTTGCAAACTCTTGGATGAGTGGTGGAAACTCTTTGGGTAACATCACAAGCTTTATTGATGCCAATGGGGCTCATGAGGCCGATGAGGATAATGAGTGAACAAGTATTACTTTTGCTTCCTCCATTGGCTCAAGATGTACCAGCCACATACGAGCTCCTCGCCGTATACAGTGATTAGCCATGTTGAGTGGTATCTGCTGCACAGGTTGTCACTTCTTAGCTACCGTGGCTTCCTTTGTTGCTGGTACTGTCATCTTCCATGCCACGTGCAGAAGTTGTTGCTTGGCATCATCAATTTCCACATAGACGTCGCCGTTGTTCCAGTTGACCTACGAGTTATTTTGGTATAAGACATCTCGTCCGAGAATGATTTTGTGGTTACTCATTGGGAGGAGCTCTTGGCAATTACATCATGTAGATCCCCTACTCGTGAGAAATAAATGGATCCGATTTGTGAACTTTGGTGGAGGAGATAACCTGCACAAAATACCAAATACATCGGAGTAGTTTTTTGTTCAAGCTAACTACACTTTATTGAAAAAATACTCTGAGTTCCTTTGACACTTTGACATGACCACTTTTTCAGGTGCATTAAAAAAAACGGCGGCGCTTCCTCCCCCCTTTAAAAGGGAGCATCCGGACGACCGCTGTCTAGGCGTCCCCGTTACATCTGTCGCGGCTAGCCTCAATATCATGCCAGATCTTGAGGAAGGGATGTATGACAGCGTGGTACCCCCGTGGGCACGTCGGCGGGATCGGGTAGCCCGCTCCTCCCAATACTTGGCTATGGCCATCATTGGAATCCAAGACTGTGGCTCCCAAGCATTGTGTTCAGGTCCACAACTGGCCCAATGCACAAGGTACTCCTTAGCCACCCGTGTGTAGAATGCACGCTTACGGTGTTGGAGGATTCGGTGCACCGAGCATTGAACTTCAACGGCACGAACGGTAGGCGGGGGTGGTTGAACATACATATCCGTTGTGTATGGTGCAAGCAGGCTTGCATGGAAGACGTTGTGGATGCGCATTGCTGAAGGGAGCTCGAAGCGATGAGCTACTGATCCCATAGTATGGGTGATCACAAACGGTCCGAACCACTTGGGGAGCATTTTGCGTGCACTAGGCGCCTTCATTTGGACATTCTTTGTGCGAAGAAGCACACATTCACCGATGGATAAATTAACCAAACGTCGAGACTTGTGAGCATAGGCCTTTTGATGCTATATGACAGTGTACAAATGTGCCTTGTTATCACGCCACAAAGCATCCATCTCCTTCAAAAAGGCCTGGGCGGAGGGAACGTGATCAACGTTGCCCCCACGCTTCACGAGAGAAGCAGGAACCATCAGATGCCAACCATGGTTGAGGAGGAATGGGGTGTATCTTGTCGACTTGTTGACGGAATTGTTCACTTCAAACTCTGCCGAGGCAAGGAACTGATCTCAATCCTACATTGAGGAGTCGATGTAGATCCGCAACATCTAATCCAATATTCAGTTCATGCGTTGAGTCTGCCCATATTTTTGTGGGTGGAATGTTGTGAACATCTTCACACGTGTTTTGTATTGTTCGTGGAGTGCTTGCCAAAAACGGCTTGCAAATTGGAGATCACGGTCGGAGATGATATCCGACGGGATGTTGTGGTACTTCACAACGCCATCATAAAACAGGTGTGTTGTTTCCTCATCCATGACCCGTGATGTCGTGGGCATGAAGTGGACCATGCACGTAGTGCACTCAATGACCACAAAGATGGCGCCCTAATCCTCCTTCGTTTGTGGGAGGCCAGTAACGAAGTCCATGGCGACAGATTCCCATGGAGAAAAAGGAAACTCTAGCGGTTGTAAGAGACCCCCTGGAGCTTTATTACTTGCTTTGTTACGGAGGAGAAGATCACAGATCGCACACTGTCTCTGCACATCATTACACCATTCCGGCCACCAATAGTGCTCGGACAAGGCGTACCCTGTTTTCTTAGGGCCCACATGACCGGCCGCTTGGGGGTTATGGATTTTGAACAGGTGTTGCTCACGAAGCTTGTTGGCATCCGGGACAACCACATGTTCACCATGCCAATAGAGTCCTTCAGCCTCAATCAAGTTCTGGCGCTCAATGTTTCGAGAGTCTTGGAACAAAGGAGCAACTGTATACCCCATACGGATCCAATTTTTGAAGTGGCTTGGATGCCGCACGTAGCCGGTTGGCACGTTGAGTGATCGTTGTTGCTATTGTTCCAAAGTTACAATCAAAGTGTTCAACACATCCCACCATGATGGCCACACAAACAGGTTTCCGGCTCAGTGGGTCAGCCGCATTGATGCGGACGGGTCAGCATTGCCATGTGAACGAGAATCTGCTCAAGTACTTACTCCAACACGCTTGGCGTCTTGATAGATTAAGTTGTGCTTGGAAGTAAGTGGGGGGGTTGTGGTCGGTAACTATTCTGATCTCCTCGTCTGCTCTTTCGAAGTAACAACACCACGCTTTGAAGGCATGGACAGCCGCAAGGAGCTCTTGGTCACCCGTGGTGTATCATGTTTTTGTACCATACAACTTTCGGCTCTCATAATCCAACGAGTGCCCACCTTCCATGAGTATTGGCCCCACGCCAACAATCGATGCATCACACCTGAGCTCCCATGGCTTGGTGGGGTTAGGGAGGGCAAGCACCGGTGCAGAGGCCGATATCTCTTTGACTTTGAGAAAAGACCCTTCACAATCTTTTTTCCATATCCATGTAACTCTTTTCCTTGCGAGGCTTGTGAGTAGGCTGAACAAGCTTGAGTAATCCATCATTAATTGTTAGAAGTAGTCTAAAAGGCCCAAGAAGGATCGGATCTGGCCCACGTTCTCAGGTTGTGGCCATTCCTTCACCGCATGTACCATTTGAGGGTCCACACGGATGCCATCTCCACTCACAATATGTCCAAGGTACTTGACCTCCCCCTGAGCAAATTTGCACTTGCTCATCTTACCAACAAATATACTGTCACAAACGATCCCCAACACCTCTTGCAGGTGCCTCTCATGCTCCTCGGCAGTTTTGGAGAAAACAAGGATGTCGTCGAGGTACACCAACACCGACTTTTCGAGCAAGTTGTGGAACACGCTATTCATTATGGCTTGAAAAGTTGCAGGCGCATTTGTCAATCCAAAAGATAGAACACATGATTGATATTGCCCCAAGTGTGTGGAAAAAGAACTCTTGGGTACGTCTTCCTTTGTGATGCGATTTTGATGGTATCCTTGAGAGAGGTCAAGCGACGAGAAGACTTGTGCCCCCTAGAGCTGATCAAAGAGGTCTTTGATGCATGGCAATGGATAGCGATTTCTCACCGTGAGCTTGTTCAGTGTACAATAGTCCACGCACATTCGTAGTCCTCCATCTTTCTTACTCACGAAGAGGATTGGTGCACCAAAAGAAGATGAGCTCTATTCAATCCATCCCTTACGCAAGTACTCTTTGATTTGTGCTTATGCTTCTTTCTATTCCGATGGGTTGAGCCGATACATTACACGAAAAGGCGGCGTTGCATTGGGCTCTAGTGGTATGGTGTGACCCACTGCCCATGCTGGAGGTAAACCATCTGGTGACTCTTCAAACACGTCTTGAAAATTATGAATGATAGGTGCCACATTGTTTGGAGTAGAGTCCTCATCTTTGCTTTCTGTTGTTCTCAATGAGGCCAAGAAACAACGGCATCCTTGCCGTAACCTTTGCTTGACTTGTAACGTGGACAATGCAAATGGCGAGATTTTCCATGGATTGTGGAGTTGAGGTATCAGGGAGATGGTGATTTTTCGTCGCCCTTTAAGCACTTGGAGCGTCTTTCACTCAGAATCCATATTGGCTCTGTAGCTCACCAACCACGGATCCTGAAGAAGAACATCAAAAGGGTCAAAGAGGTATAGCACCGTGAGCTGCACTTTTGTTTGCAATCCTTTGATTGAAATTCGCGACATACTGTCGCCCACAATTGGGACTTCTTGATTATCCCCTACCACCACCTTTCCTTGTCATGGAATGTACATAAGACTAATGGCAGTTAAGAATGTCGTTTGCAGAAATGAATCATCCACACCGGTATCTGCAAGGATGCAGCCTAACACCTTATTCACACTTCCCCGAAACTGCATGGTCATGCTTGCCACATACATCCACACGAACAAGCTCATGGGAGGTTTTGCTTGCATGTGGTATATCCGATGATAAGAGCTTCACCGTAATTCCACCATGTCATCCACCTTCTCCCACATGTGATGACCACGTGTGTAGGTCACAAGCAACCTCTAGTTTTTGAGTTATGACATGTCAATCCCATTAGACACTGATATTGTGAGTGTAACTGAGGTGATTGTTTGCTTTGCATGAGCGTCTTCTGCTTCTTTCATGATTTCATGTACATTCTCTTTTTTGGTGATGATATGGCATGCACGGTTGTCAAAATTCTCTTGTGTCACACATACGAGTGGACGAAAATGGCTAGAGTAGAGAGAGCCAATTTGGATGAATGATGAGAACATGCTGGAGAAGTATGACAATGAAAAAAACTCAAATTGCCTCACGTCGTCATCCACAAACATGAACGGTCTCCCAGGCTTTATGCCACCAAGTCCCCCAGGTACTGGTCCACTTTCTAATGTTGGGGGTGGCAAATATCGTACCACAAATCACCCAGCTCTATTCCAGACTGGCCATAACCCTTTGCTTCCTCTTGAACACGGGGGTGTCCACGACCGCGCTGGCGCCCGTGCAGTCGAATCCTCTTAACCGCGCCAAAGGCAGGCGGCTGGTGCCCTCCAGGCGCGCGGCCAAAACTATTGTTGCGTGCTCGAGGTCCGACATGTTGTCCACGAATGGCTCCTACTTGTACTCCCCCACCAATTCCCTGACCAAGACGAGCTCTACCATGCTGGTGCCCTTGTCCACCTTGGCGGTTAGCCCCCCGAAAGGCCTATTAGCTTGTTCATGGTGGATGAATGGCCCCTGTGGAGGACCTTGCCGCTGACGGTGAGAGCAGTTGCGTGCAATATGCCCTGGCTCATTGCACTCCTTAGATGTGACGGAATTAGACTGCTACGCCTTCTGCTCCTAGAAACGAGTCTTCTTAGGTTGGCCGATTTGTCCGTAAAAAGGGCGCTTGCTTCCATTGTTCCCCAAAAATCTTTGTGTCATGCCTCATGGTATGTAGTGGAGTTGATGTGTCCCACAATGTTGTTTTCTCATTTTACGTCTCAAGAACATACTTTTTCGTAGCAAGTAAGCTCGTCCAGTGCTTGTGGTTCTTGTCCATAATGCAATGAAACTTTAGCTACTCGCTAGCTAAGCCATTCAAGAAGAGCGTGATTTTGGTCTCTTCTGTCATGTGTCACGGCTGGACACGCTGGGCTCTCTCATAGAACACCTCCGAATAGTTGTTAAATGTCATGATCCCTTGCCAAAACTTCTCCAAGACGACCTTTGTCGCTTAGGAGTCGATTGGGTGAGAGAACAACTCCCCTCCCACGTGGGACTCTCCTTCGCATACCAAATCTATGACAGCTGCTCGAACTGCTTGCAATTCAATGCTAGCATTCCTTGTGCAACCCATCCTTCAAGGCCCCCTTCCTGAACTGCAACTAAATTTTGAAACCCTTCAACCATGCATGAACAATTGGACTTGCCGTCGTATCTTTCGGCCAAGTGGAACATCGATTGGCTTGTTCTGCCTGGCATTGTTGGTCCAACACTCATAGCAGGCTGAACCACAACACGCTAGGTGGTGGTTTTGCTGGCATGCTGACCCTTGGCTTGAATCTGCTCCTGGCGTTCAGACACGCGTTTGGCCGCCTCCCCAGCTGCGTGCATTACTGTCGCCACATAGATTTAAGCCATTCCATGTTGCTTGGATTTCAGCATTTCACGAGCATTGACTTCTTGCAAGGCGAGTGCAAGCTCTCCGTGAAGCTTGTTGTTTTCCTCCAAGAGCTTTCGATTCACCGCATGGGAATGAGTGACGTTTGTCCTCAAGGCGATCATTGTTTTCTTGTGGCTATGCGCCATTTCACCGACAATGCCAACGGAAATGTTGTACTCATCAGTGCTCAAGTTATCCTTCAGTGTGGTTATCCTACTGCTCAATGAATTCAACGGACTAGGTTTGCCTAATCATGAAATCTATGAAATAGATGAAAAAAATTGGTCCATGATTATTTTAGGAATCCTTATTGAAATAATTGGGAGTTTTTTGTAGCTTTAAACTTGACGATAGGTCCATGGTTGTTTTCACGATTGTATGAGAATTTGATGAGTGCATTTGTGGCGCGAAAACCTTCGATGATTCCGAGCTCTCGCGATCTCCTGTATGTGGTGAGCAGGAGCCGTTTGCATCGACAAGCTACTCCAAGCCATCTCCCTTGTCGTTGCCACGTGTAATGCCACCGGTTCATGCAACCCTCGAAGCCCATGCAGCTCTACCTTCAAGAACATGGGTTGCAGCAGGATCCAGCAAGGTTGCACGACGCATTACGCAAGAGGAGGAAGCGTTGCGTAGGGGCAACGTGTACCTGTATCGCGGTAGCGAGGAAAAAGCAGCAGCAGCGGACCTAACCTCCTCTGCCAATCCAAAGGGCAAGGGCCAGGCTATGGAAAAACCTCGCAAAAAAAAGTACATCCCCCTCATTGAGCCCATGGGTACCATTGGGCCCATCCGTATCGAGGAGCCCACAGTACCGTGGGGACCATGCAGTGAGAGCAACAGTGACTGCGATGCACTGACGGAAATCGAGAGCGACAACAACATTTTTAACAACCAGGACAGAGATGACTCCACGGACACTGAGTGCCTAGAGCACGTCTCGGTCAACCCCAACACCACGTCATCAGACACGACAAGCAGCAGAAGCGGTCGCAAACACGGGGCATAAGGTGATTGGTTCACATCCGGGCACTTCCCTACAATTTCCTGAGCTTTCAAGGCCGACAAAACGCCGTACGCTGTAGTCCAGCACCTATAGTGAAGCTTCTACACTCTAGATGGTATGTGCATTTTTGATCGGTTGTCTCTATCAACGGTTGCTGGCTGGTTCGACAAGGATAAAATGTTCAAAAAGCAGTACGCACTGGCAGCAATAGTAGCCATGTGCTGTGAGCCGTCCACACCCATCAACTACAAGAAGCGCGTGCGTGGCAGCCGCGGCAAGAGGGATTTCCTCACAGATCGTCTGGAGCTGGTGGATGCCAATAAACGTGCACTAGTGACAGCAGATGACGCTGGGACCCCCATGAACAGCAAGTCCATGTGTTGCGAGTTCCGCATGGCCATTGCAAAGCATGCGCCAGAGGATCTCACATCCATGGGCAACTATGCCTTTAGCCGGTCATGGGTCCGTCGTTTTGCCAGAGAGCACATGGCATGGTTTTGGCATGCCGGCACCACAGCGGCACAGAAGGTGCCGGACAACTGGCAGGAGAAGATGGACCATTATTTTATACACGCGGCTGCACTCATCTCCAACCACAAAATCAAACCAAGATTTTTCATCAATGCAGGCCATATAGCCATACAACTTGTGCCCGCCGCAGACCACACCTACGTACCCAAGGGTGTAGATGACACTTGCATCATTTGATTTGATGACAAGTGTACTTTGACGTTGCTGGTGACGTCATCGTATGCAATGGATTTTTTGCCTATGCAGGTCATCTATGGCGGCAGGTTTGCACGGTTCTTGCCAAAAGGAATGCATGCACGTGAGCTGATTGGTTGTGGGTGGAATTTGAATCACACCCCGAACCACTAGGCCAACACAGAAACCACCATGTAGTGGGTCCGGTCCATAATGCAGTCGTACTACGAGAAAAAGTGCAGGGCGTATGGACTGACACCGGCTGTTGTGCACTTGATGCTTGGTGCCCGCATTGCAGTGCGGGTACCAAGTTTCCGCCTATGGCTAGGCAACAACTTCCCACACATGCACCCCGTGTACGTGTTGTACCCCAAAGGCACAACCGGCAGACATCGGCATCATCGCCCCTTTCAAGAAGCACTTAGGGGACCATTTTGCTATGTGGGCAAATGACAGGACACCTAACGAGGACTACCTCAAGCTTGGCATGGGTGTCATGAAGGAAGCATCATGCAAGTGGTTCATGATGGGATGGCAGCACGTGAACATCCATGTTGACATCATTAGAAATGCATGGGCTAGAGCGGGCTTTGGGAAGGTCTTCCAGGATGACTTTCAACGCCATGCAAACAGAATGTATGTACGTGTGATGTTTGAAGATGAGGGTATCGAGGAGGAGGATGAGGTCATGTGATTTGTACTCTTGAATATTTCTATGAAGAAATTTGTTTCTTCTCTCTTGCTCTTCCTTTGCATTTTTTAATGTAAAGTGGTCTAGTTGAATTTGACTGAGAAGAATGCAATGGAATGATTTCCATACTTTGTACAAACAACATGAGAAAGCTATGCATAATAATTTGATCAAACATTGCATGCACCTTGAATTCACTGAAATAGAATTTGAATTGTTTAAGAATTTTTTTTAATTCATCAAACAAAATTTGGACACAGTTTCAACGAGAAGAAAAATAATAAAAATCGAAAACCTCGAACAGTAGGGTACATCTTCCACGGCATTATGCAGATGGATTGCTATGAGGAACGCACGATGGATGCTTGGGGAGCTTGCTAGACCCATACGACGAGTATCGTACTTGTCACCCAAACGTGCCTTGGGAAGCCTTTCTTCGACGCCTACCTGTGCAGGGTTGTTTGGTGGCAGCCCTCCGCTTGCAACCTCCAAGCAAATGTGTGGAGTTGGATTTGACTTCCCCTCTTTAGCATCTGATTCATCCACGACACGAGTACGATGCCTTCCCATAAGTCTAGAGATAACTGGGTGTGCTTTTGCATTCGTCTCGTAATCGTCATCCTTGACATGCTGCTCGTCGCTTTCGTCGTCAACGATGTTGTTAATCTTAAGCTCAAGAGACCTATTTGCTTCTTCCTCTTCATTCTCTCCACCATCCCCTTCTGCATCGCTTGCCAATGTGTCATCAACTACTGCTCCGTCCGGAATCGTGTAAACGGCGACGGTCACATCATCACACGTAACATGCCCATGTTGTTCCTCTTCTGCCAGCGGCTCGGGGGTAGGTTAAGGGAAAATTTTGAGGGCCTTCTGCTCAACAATGTCGTGTGGAATCTCCTGTTCCTTGATGAGGTCTCGTGGCCATCATCCACTTCGAGTGTGTACAATGGCAAGCCACGTGGACGGCTGATAGCTTGCTCTTGACGGGTCTCACGGTCCTCACCTCGATGCCCACCCCTTTTTCCATCCCAATGGTATGACGAGATGGGGATGGGATTGTCTACTCCCCGTTGTAGTGTGTGGCGGATCAGAGAGCGACCCTTGAACTTCCCTTTAGGGACAGCCTTGGGAGGCAGACCACCGAAGAGCATGGACAAACCGGTAGCTCGAGCGGCCATCTTGAAGGTAGTGCCAATATTGCACAATGTTTTCTTGAGGTTGTGGGTGGAATGTATGCTTGTGCTCAACAATGCCACACACTTTACACCCATTCCTCTCTCCTTCCCTTGTATGGTTTTCTTTCTTTGGTGAATTACACACCCGCGACTACGCAACAATACTTGCTTTATACCCTCTCCCTCAACAAGATCCGGTTTCTCTCTCTTGGAGGTGAGACTAAGTGAAAAATCTGAGTAAGAGTTTCTCTCACTCACTTAGAAGTTATCTCCCTTAGTTTACTATGTACTTTGCAAGGAGGAGCACCACGCACTCACTTCAAAACCTACATACATTCTTTGAGTGTATCTTTCCAAAAAAAGGAGATGAACTCACTCACCTTTAGAGAAATCCCACGCTAAAGACCAACTCACCACTCGCTAAACAAAAAGGAGGTTCACTCACTTAATTTGAAGGAGGTTCAAGAGGAAGGAAAGGAAGGGATCACCACCACATGAAAAACAATGGTATTTCAACTAGCCACGACCGAATATCACAATAAAGCTTCATATGTGTTAAGAAGGAGATAGAGATCTTGAACAGGACTAAAAAAAAAGACTTGTCAAAAGGAGCTCTCTTTCGGAAGACACGGATTTATGAAGTTTTAGCACCTGGTTCCAAGTTTGGCCTGGTTTCCAAGCTCCTCTTCGGCGGCGATGACCTCCACAAGCGGGGAAAACGTGGATGCCAGCTCGGCTTGCCTTTCCACGACTTGGAAGTTGGCTTCGCGTCAAGGCACCTTGCTATAATGGTAGAGGAGCCTGCTGCTGAAGCTAGTTGCCTTTCCTCTCCATCTTGGCCCGTTTTGCACATTAGTCTGATGTGCGACTGTACTTGCAACTGCGTTTCAATGAAGAGTGTAGAAACAAAATTGGTGGATGTTGGAATCCTCATTTGGGTCTCCTAGTGCGAGTCATGGGGTAGACTCATGGTGGATGGCGCCACCGGGTCACGCCATGAAACGACTACGTGTCAGGGCTGCGGATGAAAGGCGACTGACTCTGAAAACCAATCTGAAAATTGGTGGAGTGCGTAGCGTGGAAGGGCAAAATAACTCAGTGCCTCAATCGCGGGCTGTCGCGAATGAAGTCTGCTTTTCCGACAATGCCCGTTAACCCACGGGTCGCTCCACGTCTCGTCGTCATAGAGCAATGTACCCTTTCGAAACTACAAAATTCTTTCAGTTACAAAAGTTGTTACTTCGGGATCATATATATTTGCATTAACCACTTCATTTTGTGCCCTCTTTCCTTCCGACAAGAGCACATTCTCTACATGTTCCTATCCATGTGCAAAGAACTAGCAATGGATGGTGGGTTTTTATGAAATCATCTCACCAAAAATGTAGATATCGAGAAGTCACAACGTATTTCTATACAAAGAATGCTTTACGAGTTCCACTTCTCACTTATGCTATTTCTGGCCGCGAACGTCAAAATGCGATCCTAGTTTACATATTTGTCTCGTTCAGCCTACCTTCAGGGTGACCTTCATCGTGAAAACTGGTACAATCAAGCGTTGAGAGAGAGAGAGAGAGAGAGAGAGAGAGAGAGAGAGAGAGAGTTTGGAACACGCTCTCTCTACATAGTGGATGTCCATGCCGCGCTCGGAAGGTCCAATTAAGGAATTAGAAAAGGGCCGGTTGGTCGATGAAGTTTATCCATCACCATCTTCTCGTTGGGACACCCTTGTTCATCGCCAACCATTACCACCAAGTGAGATTACACACCTAGCGAACGGTCATTAACGACAAATTAGGCTTGCACACTCCAACTAATTCAAATGATGTCACTACGGGTGTGGCTGGTAAACACTGGAAATTGACGCCAACAACGATTCCCAACAAAATTAGAAGCTATGCACCATCTTCCTCCATCATTTTTCTGGAATCTCTCGTTAAGGTCTCGATGGTTTTGTTTTTGTTGTTTATGTGATAATTTTAAGGTAGATTTGTTCCTCTGAGTCCACATCGTGACCAGTATTTCAGTTAGCGAGCAGAGGAGATGGCGCAAGGGATGGTAAAAAGCTTCTTCTGTTTTGTTGAAGTGATGTGAGCTGATGCCATGGGGCTGCTAGGGTTAGGGGTTGAGTGGCGGGGGTGGCGTTACGTTTTCGGATGGACGGGTTGTGTCCATAGGCCTTCGCTTGCTCGAATGTTGTTACCTGGCAAAGCCACGCTTGCTCTCAAGGTCGTCCAACAATTGTTGGGCTTTGCCTGGATGAATTGCCATCCATGGGGGCATGCATAATGGGCTGTGGTTTGACGGTTTTAAACCGATATCATGTGAAACGTAGAATCAGGGGTAGCAAAGGATGTCCCAATAGCACAAAAGCGATTCCTTTGCGCATGTGAATATGTTCATGATGCAAATACGACTAAAGTTTGGTGAAAACGTCAAGACTGTCGGAAACACGTGTGAACATCGATGTTTTGACAAACCATTTCAACATCTAGGCGCATCACGAAAAATTGACGCCAACAACAATTTCCATCGTTTACTAGTTGCACATTACGTAACCCAAAAAATGAGCGGGTTCAACGCGGTTGCCCAGAATCACCGGACTCATCGCCGGTTGCGCTCTAACGTCGGTCGGCACATCACCTGGCAAATTGATAGGAGAAAAAGGAAAAAAAGCTACTACGTCAGACTAAATGATGAAATGATTTTTTCAGGTTTGTCTTATGTCACACTATCCAATTCGTACGGTTTGCTTGGTCCGACGACATGTAGCAATTTCTAGCAAGTGCAAGGACGCGCGAAGTCATATATGCCGACAGCCACCCGGGAGATCCGTAGACATTGGTCAGCGTTGACAGTAAACTATCAAGAAACGTGCAAAAACAAATCTACGCGCGACCGCACCAAAATGAGTTCTCTATGTCTCCGATGGTAAAGGCCACAGCACACTAATGCATCTAGGATGTTCGCTTCAATCTGGGTGACTCACTCAGCGCGGCTCGGAGTTGCTACGTGTTAGTGTGAAATGACCCATTGTGAGAGGGGCCTCAGTGGATGGTTTTCCTGCCGGCGGGAATTCGAACACGACGTGGGCCTACTAGAAGGGCCATGTGAATAGTCGACTAGGAGGCCAAACCAGGGCCAAGTTTGGGAGTCACGAAGTTGCATCTTGCATCGATGGGCCAGTCTGAACCGCATGGATGCAAGTTTGATACGGACTTTCCCGCATGCAGACAGTGCAACATTGATGTGTTGCATTCACCGCCAAAACCCCACACCTTCTCCGCCGTGATATACGGATGATTATCTTATCGATCAAATGATTGGATGTTACGATTCTCTTGCTCGACCACGGAATCGACTTCACGACGCGTAGCGTCGCTCCCGATGCCAGGCGCATCGTAGCCCACAAGATTTTGTATCCATTGCGTGTCGATTCAACGACTGTCCGATGAAATGAAAATAGACGCAAGTACACGTTTGTCTTTCATCGATGAAAGACGATGCAAATGCGAGCCGCGCTCCACATTTCAGCCATTTCATCGATGAAAGGAGCCGTTACTGGGTCCCGCGCACGACATCGTTGAAAGATGCAAGATTGTTCACGCGGTCGATACTTCAGTAGCGCTCGGCAACATTCAGGCGCGCACTGCGCTTGCTCGCAAAGAGCCACATCAGCTCACTAGTTCGCAGACCGCCAAGTAGCGGGCGGGAAGGACGGGAAAAACCACCATTTCGTGACTACCGAACGCGGCCCAGAAGAGGGGACTCCAAGTCTCAAGGATTTGCTGTTGCTCGCACTAGACATTCGCAGTGCAAGAGAGGTTACCTGGCCGAGAGGCTCGCGCGTGGCAGCCATGACGTCCACGGCCAGAGTGACGGAGATGGCGAGCGAGCTGTCGTGCGGCATTGACGTGGCGACGACGGAGGAGATCGTGCGCACGATGCGGTCATGCGACGGGCAGATGTGGGCGGGGTACGGCGGCTATCCCGCGATGTACGACAGAAATGTGAGTGTCAAGGATTGCCCGCCGGCAGATCAGCATTCCAACAGAACAGCACTTCGGGACGGTAGCAGTCCAGCATACCAGCAGTACAGCACAACAGCAGTAAAACAAAACAGCAGTGTATCACAACAGCAGTCCAGCACAGCAGCAGTCCAACGCAGCAGCAGTTCAGCACA
>SZWC01004898.1:19321-39118 GCA_023375785.1 Penium margaritaceum
AGTTGTGCCAGAGTTGTGCCAGAGTAGTGCCAGATATGTGCCAGAGTTGGGCCAGAATTGTACCAGAGTAGTGCCAGAGTAGTGCCAGAGTTGTGCCAGAGTTGTGCCAGAGTAGTGCCAGAGTTGTGACAGGATTGTGGAAGAGTTGTATCAGAGTTGTGCCAGAGTTGTGCAAGAGTTATGCCAGACGTTTGCAAGATATGTGCCAGAGTTGTGCCAGAGTTGTGCCAGAGTTGTGCCAGAGTTGCGCCAGAGTTGTGCCACAGTTGTGCAAGAGTTGTGCCAGAGTTGTGCCAGAGTTTAGTAGAAATTGTGCCATAGTTGAATCAAAGGTGTTCCAAAGTTGTGCCAGAGTTGTGGCAGAGCTGTGTGAGAGTTGTGTCAGAGTTGTGAGAAAGTTGTGCAAGAGTTGTGCCAGAGTTGTGCCAGAGTTGTGCAAAAGTTGTGCCAGAGTTGTGGCAGAGTTGTGCCAGAGTTGTGCCAGAGTTGTGCCAGAGTTGTGCCAGAGTTGTGCCAGAGTCGTGCAAGAGTTGTGCCAGACTTGTGCCAGAGTTGTGCGAGAGTTTTGCCAGAGTTGTGCAAGAGTTATGGGACAGTAGTGCCAGAGTTGTGCCAGTGTTGTGCCAGAATGGTGCCAGAGTTGTGCCAGAGTTGGGTAGAATTTGTGCCACAGTTGTATCAAAGGTGTGCCAGAGTTGTGCCAGAGTTGTGCCAGAGCTGTGGACAATTGTTCCATAGTAGTGAGAGAATTGTGCAAGAGTTGTGCCAGAGTTGTGCCAGAGTTGTGCCAGAGTTGTGCCAGAGTTGTGCCAGTGTTGTGCCAGAGTTGTGCCGGAGTTGTGACAGAGTTGTGCCAGAGTTGTGCGAGAGATGTGCCAGAGTTGTGCTAGAGGTGTGCCAGAGTTGTGCCAGAGCAGTGCCAGAGCTGTACCAGCGTTGTGCCAGAGTTGTGCCAGAATTGTGCCAGAATTGTGCCAGAATTGTGCCAGAATTGTGCCAGAATTGTGCCAGAATTGTGCCAGAATTGTGCCAGAATTGTGCCAGAATTGTGCCAGAATTGTGCCAGAATTGTGCCAGAATTGTGCCAGAATTGTGCCAGAATTGTGCCAGAATTGTGCCAGAATTGTGCCAGAATTGTGCCAGAATTGTGCCAGAATTGTGCCAGAATTGTGCCAGAATTGTGCCAGAATTGTGCCAGAATTGTGCCAGAATTGTGCCAGAATTGTGCCAGAATTGTGCCAGAATTGTGCCAGAATTGTGCCAGAATTGTGCCAGAATTGTGCCAGAATTGTGCCAGAATTGTGCCAGAATTGTGCCAGAATTGTGCCAGAATTGTGCCAGAATTGTGCCAGAATTGTGCCAGAATTGTGCCAGAATTGTGCCAGAATTGTGCCAGAATTGTGCCAGAATTGTGCCAGAATTGTGCCAGAATTGTGCCAGAATTGTGCCAGAATTGTGCCAGAATTGTGCCAGAATTGTGCCAGAATTGTGCCAGAATTGTGCCAGAATTGTGCCAGAATTGTGCCAGAATTGTGCCAGAATTGTGCCAGAATTGTGCCAGAATTGTGCCAGAATTGTGCCAGAATTGTGCCAGAATTGTGCCAGAGTTGTGCCAGAGTAGTGCCAGAGTTGTGCCAGAGTTGGGCCAAAGTTGTGCCAGAGTAGTGCCAGAGTTGGGCCAAAGTTGTGCCAGAGTTGTGCCAGAGTAGTGCCAGAGATATTCCAGAGTTGGGCCAAAGTTGTGCCAGAGTAGCGCCAGAGTAGTGCCAGAGTAGTGCCAGAGTTGTGCCAGAGTTGTGCCATAGTAGTGCCAGAGTTGTGACAGGATTGTGGCAGAGTTGTGTCAGAGTTGTGCAAGAGTTGTCACGTTTTGGCACTAGAGCATCACACGTTGGCACTAGAGAATCACATGTTGGCACTAGAGCATCATACTTTGGCACTAGAGCTTCATACGTTGGCACTGGAACGTCACAATCTGGCACTGGAGCGTCACACTTTGGCACTAGAGCGTCACACGTTTGGCACTAGAGCGTCACACTTTGGTACTAGAGCGTCCCAGTTTGGAACTAGAGCGTCACACGTTGGCACTAGAGCGTCACACTTTGGAACTACAGCGTCACATTTTGGCACTTGAGCATCACACTTTGGCACTAGAGCTTCAAACTTTGGCACGAGAGCGTCATACTTTGGCACTTGAGCTTCACACTTTGGCACCAGTGCGTTACACTTTGCCACTAGAGCTTCACACATTGGCACTAGAGCGTCACACTTGGAAACTAGAGTGTCACACTTTGGCACTACAGCGTCACACATTGGCACTAGAGCATCACACGTTGGCACTAGAGTTTCGAACGTTGGCACTAGAGCACCACACTTTCGCACTAGAGCGTCACACTTTGACACAAGAGCTTCACACTTTGGCACTAGAGCTTCACCCCCTGGCACTAGAGCGTCACAATTTGGCAATAGAGCATCACACTTTGGCACTAGAGCATCACACTTGGGCACTAGAGCGTCACCCTTTGGCACAAGAGCGTCATTCTTTGGGACTAGAGCGTCACACTTTGGCACTAGAGCGTCACACTTTGGCACTAGAGTGTCACACTTTGGCACTAGTGCGTCACAATTTGACACTAGAGCGTCACACTTTGGCACTGGCGCTTCACACTTCGGCACTAGAGCGTCACACTGTGGCACTAGACCTTCACACTTTGGTACTAGATCGTCACACATTCGCACTTGAGCGTCACACGTTGGCACTAGAGCCTCAGACTTTGGCCCTAGAGTTTTGAACTTTGGCACTAGAGCGTCACACTTTGGCACTAGAGCGTCACACTCTTGCAATAGAGTGTCGCACTTTTGAACTAGAGCGTTACACTTTGGCACTAGAGCGTCACACTTTGGTACTAGAGCGTCACACGTTGGCACTAGAGCGTCACAATTTGGCACTATAGATTCACACTTTGGCACAAGAGCATCATACTTTGGCACTAGAGTGTAATAATTTGGTACTAGAGCGTCACACTTTGGCACTAGAGCTTCAAACGTTGGCACTATAGCGTCAGACTTTGGCAATACAGCGTCACACTTTGGAACTAGAGCGTCACATTTGGCACTAGAGCATCACACTTTGGCACTAGAGTTTCAAACTTTGGCACTAAAGCCTCACACTTCGGGACTAGAGCGTCACACTTTGGCACTAGAGCGTCACACTTTGGCACTAGAGCGTCACACTTTGGCACTAGAGCGTCACACTTTGGCATTTGAGCGTCACAATTTGGCACTAGAGCGTCACACTTTGGCACTAGCGCTTCACACTTGGGTACTTGAGCTTCACACTTTGGCACTAGAGCGTCACACTTCGGCACAGGAGAGTCACACTTTGGCAATACAGCGTCACACTTTCGTACTAGAGCGTCACACTTGGGCACTATTTTTTGAACTTCGACACTAGAGCGTCACACTTTGGCACTAGAGTGTCACACTTTGGTACTAGAGCGTCACACTTTGGCACTAGAGTGTCACACTTTGGCACTAGAGCATCACACTTTGGCACTAGAGCTCCACACTTTGGCACTACAGCATCACACTTTGGCACTAGAGCATCACACTTTGGAACTAGAGCTCCAAACGTTGGCACTAGAGCGTCACACTTTGGCACTAGAGCTTCACACTTCGGCACTCGAGCGTCACACTTTTGCATTAGACCATCACACTTTGGCACTAGAGCATCACACTTTGGCACTAGAGCGTCACACTTTGGCACTAGAGTGTCACACTTTGGCACTAGAGCGTCACACTTTGGCACTAGAGCGTCACACTTTGACACTAGAGCGTCACACTTTGGCAGTAGAGCGTCACAATTTGTCACTAGAGCTTCATACTTTGGCACTAGAGCGTCACTCCTTGGAAGTAGAGCGTTACACTTTGGCACTAGAGTGTCACACTTTGGCACTAGAGCGTCACACTTTGACACTAGATTTTCAAACTTTGGCACTAGAGCGTCAGTGTGCCACTAGAGTGTCACAATTTGGCAATAGAGTGTCGCACTTCGGAACTAGAGCATCACAGTTTGGCACTAGAGCGTCACACTTTGGTACTAGAGCGTCACACTTTGGCACTAGAGCATCACACTTTGGCACTAGAGATTCACACTTTGGCACTAGAGCGTCACACCTTGGTACTAGAGTGTCACACTTTGGCACTATAGCGTCACACACTTTGGCACTATAGCTTCAAACTCTGGCACTGGAGCGTCAGACTTTGGCACTAGAGAATCACAATTTGGCACTAGAGTGTCACATTTTGGCACTAGAGCTCCAAACATTGGTATTTGAGCATCACGATTTGGCATTAGAGTGTCACACTTTGGCACTAGAGCGTCACACTTTGGCACTAGAACCTCACACTTTGGCACTAGAGCGTCAAACTTTGGCACTAGAGAGTCACCCTTTGGCACAAGAGCGTCACAGTTTGAGACTAGAGCGTCACACTTTGGCACTTGAGCGTCAGACTTTGGCACTACAGCGTCACACTTTGGCACTAGAGCGTCACACTTTGGCACTAGAGCGCTACACTTTGGCACTTAAGCTTCACACTTTGGCACTAGAGCGTCACACTGTGGCACTAGTGCTTCACAAGTTGGTACTAGAGCGTAAATCTTTGGCACTAGAGCGTCACACTTTGGCACTAGAGCCTCGCACTTTGGCTCTAGAGTTTTGAACTTTGGCACTAGAGCGTCACACTGTGGCACTAGAGCGTCACACTTTTGCAATAGAGTGTCGCACTTTGGAACTAGAGCGTCATACTTTGGCACTAGAGCATCACACGTTGGTACTAGAGCGTCACACGTAGGCACTATAGCGTCACACTTTGGCACTAGAGATTCACACTTTGGCACAAGAGCATCACACTTTGGCACTCGAGTGTAATGCTTTGGCACTAGAGCGTCACACTTTGGCACTAGAGTTTCAACCTTTGGTACTAGAGCGTCAGACTTTGGCACTATAGCGTCACACTTTGGCACGAGAGCGTCACACTTTGGCACTAGAGCATCACACTTTGGCACTAGAGTTTCAAATTATGGCAATAGAGCCTCACACTTTGGCACTAGAGCATCACACTTTGGCACTAGAGCATCACACGTTGGCACTAGAGCGTCAAACTTTGGCACTAGAGTGTCACACGTTAGCACTAGAGCGTCACACTTTGGCACTAGAGCGTCTCACTTTGGCTCTAGCGCTTCACACTTTGGCACTAGAGCGTCACAACGTGGCACTAGACCTTCACACTTTGGCACTAGAGCGTCACACTTGGGCACTAGAGCTTCACACTTTGGCACTAGAGCGTCACACTTTGGCACAGGAGAGTCACACTTTGGCAATAGAGCATCACACTTTCGTACTAAAGCGTCACACTTGGGCACTATAGTTTCAAACTTTGGCACTAGGGCGTCACACTTTGGCACTAGAGCATCACTCTTTGGCACTAGAGCGTCACACTTTGGCACTCGAGCCTCACACTTTGGCACTAGAGCTCCACACTTTGGCACTAGAGCGTCACACGTTGGCACTAGAGCGTCACACTTTGGCACTCGAGCCTCACACTTTGGCACTAGAGCTCCACACTTTGGCACTAGAGCGTCACACGTTGGCACTAGAGCGTCACACTTTGGCACTCGAGCCTCACACTTTGGCACTAGAGCTCCACACTTTGGCACTAGAGCGTCACACGTTGGCACTAGAGCGTCACACTTTGGCACTCGAGCCTCACACTTTGGCACTAGAGCTCCACACTTTGGCACTAGAGCGTCACACGTTGGCACTAGAGCGTCACACTTTGGCACTCGAGCCTCACACTTTGGCACTAGAGCTCCACACTTTGGCACTAGAGCGTCACACGTTGGCACTAGAGCGTCACACTTTGGCACTCGAGCCTCACACTTTGGCACTAGAGCTCCACACTTTGGCACTAGAGCGTCACACGTTGGCACTAGAGCGTCACACTTTGGCACTACAGCGTCACACTTTGGCACTAGAGCGTCACTCCTTGGAACTAGAGCGTCACACTTTGGCACTAGAGTGTCACACTTTGGCACTAGAGTGTCACACTTTGGCACTAGAGTTTCGAACTTGGGCACTAGAGCGTCACATTTTGGCACTAGAGCATCTCACTTTGGCAATGGAGTGTTGCTCTTTGGAACTAGAGCGTCACACTTTGGCACTAGAGCGTCACACGCTGGTACTAGAGCGTCACACTTTGGCACTAGAGCATCACACTTTGGCACTAGAGAAACACACGTTGGCACTAGAGCGTCGCACTTTTGGACTAGAGTGTCGCACTTTGGCACTAGAGCGTCACACTTTGGCACTAGAGCTTCAAACTCTGGCAATAGAGCGTCAGACTTTGGCACTACAGCGTCACACTTTGGCACTATAGCATCACACTTTGGCTCTAGAGCATCACACATTGGCACTAGACCTCTACACTTTGGCACTAGAGCGTCACACTTAGACACTACAGAGTCACACTTTGGCACGAGAGCATCACACTTTGGCATTAGAGCTCCAAACGTTGGCATTAGAGCGTCACAATTTAGCACTAGAGCATCACACTTTGGCACTAGAGCGTCACACGTTGGGCACTAGAGCATCACACTTTGGCACTAGACGTTCACACTTTGGCACTAGAACGTCACACTTTGGCACTAGATTGTCACACTTTGGCACGGGAGAGTCACACTTTGGCACTAGAGCTTCATACGTTGGTACTAGAGCGTCACACTTTGGCACTAGAGCGTCCCAGTTTGGAACTAGAGCGTCACACGTTGGCACTAGAGCGTCTCACTTTGGTACTTGAGCATCACACTTTGGCACTAGAGCTTTACACTTTGGCACTAGAGCGTCATACTTTGACACTAGAGCTTCACAATTTGGCACCAGAGCGTTACACTTTGGCACTAGAGCTTCACACGTTGGCACTAGAGCGTCACACTTGAGAACTAGAGCGTCACACTTTGACACTAGAGCGTCACACATTGGCACTAGAGCATCACACGTTGGCACTAGAGTTTTGAACTTTGGCACTAGAGCGTCACACTTTGGCACTAGAGCGTCACACTTCGACACAATAGCTTCACTCTTTGGCATTAGAGCTTCACACTTTGGCACTAGAGCATCACACTTTGGCACCAGAGCATCGCACTTTGGCACTACAGCGTCACACTTTGGTACTAGAGTAAGGGTGCACGCCAGGTAAGATTCCCGGATCCCAGGTTGGATTCTGATCCCCGGTTCCGGATCCAAGGATGGATTCGGATCCTCGGATCCAAGAAACGATCGCTGGATGCTAGGGATCCCCGAATCTTTTCCGGATCATATAGGCTGAGCAAGGATAAAACCTTACATTTTTACACTCCTAACCCCATTTTCCCTCTTTCACCAGTGGTGAAAATATCCCCGGATCCCGGATCGAATCTTGATCAATGATCCAAGTTCCCGGATCCGGATCCGGATCCGGATTCACGGATAAGATCCCCGGATCCTAGGATTTGGTGTGCAGCCTTATTCTAGAGCGTCACCCTTTGGCACAAGAGCGTCACACTTTGGGACTAGAGTGTCACACTTTGGCACTAGAGCATCACACTTTGGCACTAGAGCGCCACACTTTGGCACTAGAGCGTCACACTTTGGCACTAGAGCGACACACTCTGGCACTAGCGCTTCACACTTTGGCACTAGAGCGTCACACTGTGGCACTAGATCTTCACACTTTGGTACTAGAGCGTCACACTTGGGCACTAGAGTTACGAACTTTGGCACTAGAGCGTCACACTTTGGCACTAGAGCGTCACACTTTGGCACTAGAGCCTCACACTTTGGCACTAGAGCGTCACACTTGGGCACTAGAGTTACGAACTTTGGCACTAGAGCGTCACACTTTGGCACTAGAGCGTCACACTTTGGCACTAGAGCCTCACACTTTGGCACTTGAGTTTCAAGCTTTGGCACTAGAGCGTCACACTTTGGCACTAGAGTGTCACACTTTTGCAATAGAGTGCTGCACTTTGGAACTAGCGCGTCACACATTGGTACTAGAGCGTCACACTTTGGTACTAGAGCAGCACACTTTGGCACTAGAGCGTCACACTTTGGCACTTGAGATTCACACTTTGGTGCAAGAGCGTTACACTTTGGTACTAGAGTGTAACACTTTGGCACTAGAGTGTCGCACTTTGCCACTAGAGCTTCAAACTTTGGCACTAGAGCGTCAGACTTTGGCACTAGAGCATCACACTTTGGCACTAGAGCGTCACACTTTGGCACTAGAGTATCACACTTTGGCACTAGAGTTTCAAACTTTGGCACTAGAGCCTCGCACTTTGGCACTAGAGCGTCACACTTTGGCACTAGAGTATCACACTTTGGCACTAGAGTTTCAAACTTTGGCACTAGAGCCTCGCACTTTGGCACTAGAGCGTCACACTTTGGCACTAGAGCGTCACACTTTGGCACTATAGCGTCACACTTGAGGGTGAAACCGAGCCTAGAACCACGATTCCTGGAAGGGAACTGGACTCCCAAGCTGGGTCCATACCCTGGACCCGGATCCCCGAGTCCGAATCCAGTTATAGACTAGGATCCCCGAGTCCGAGTCCAGGTTCCAGATCTCCGAGTCCGGGTCCAGTTGATCCCCGAGTCCGGTCCATGTAGATTTACAAGTCCCTCTTTGACCATAGCATCCTCACCTGGTGTGCTGTTTTGATAATCATACCATTTGAAGTTAACATCCCTAGTTCAATTAATGGACCATTACGTTTTGTGCACTATGGATGCTTGTATAGAGACACCAATATATTCAATGGGAAAGGACATTATATTGGTTATACCAGGCATTTTGAATCAGCTACCACCTCACTTGTCACCCCTCCAAGTCCGGGTCGAGTCCACAGCCTGGATTTGGAATTGCGAGTCGGGTCCAACTGAAGGAATTGGAACCCCGAGTCCAAGTCCAGGGCTCGGATCCCCGAGTCTGATCCCCGAGTCCAAAGGAATTTGTTTCACCCTTAGTCACACTTTGGCACTAGAGCGTCACAATTTCGCACTAGAGCGTCACACTTTGGCACTAGAGCTTCACACTTTGGCACTAGCGCTTCACACTTTCGCACTAGAGCGTCACACTGTGGCACTATACCTTCACACTTTGGTACTAGAGCGTCACACTTGGGCACTAGAGCGTCACACTTTGGCACTAGAGCGTCACACTTTTGCACTAGAGCGTCATACTTTGGCACTAGAGCATCACACGTTGGCACTAGAGCTTCAGACCTTCGCACTCGAGCGTCACACTTTGGCACAAAAGCATCACACTTTGGCACTTGATCATGACACTTTGGCACTAGAGCTTCACACCTTGGCACTAAAGCGTCACACTTTGGCACTAGAGCTTCACACTTTGGCACTGGCGCTTCACACTTTCGCACTAGAGCATCACACTGTGGCACTAGACCTTCACACTTTGGTACAAGAGCGTCACACTTGGGCACTAGAGCGTCACACTTTGGCACTAGAGGGTCACACTTTTGCACTAGAGCGTCACACTTTGGCACTAGAGCGTCACACGTTGGCACTAGAGCTTCACACCTTGGCACTCGAGCGTCACACTTTGGCACAAGAGCATCACACTTTGGCACTTGAGCATCACACTTTGGCACTAGAGTTTCACACCTTGGCACTAGAGCGTCACACTTTAGCACTAGAGTTCCACACTTTGGCACTAGAGCGTCACACTTTGACACTAGAGCGTCACACATTGGCACTAGAGCATCACACTTTGGCACTAGAGCGTCACACTTTGGCACTAGAGCATCACACTTTGGCACTAGAGTTTCACACCTTGGCACTAGAGCGTCACACTTTAGCACTAGAGTTCCACACTTTGGCACTAGAGCGTCACACTTTGACACTAGAGCGTCACACATTGGCACTAGAACATCACACTTTGGCACTAGAGCTTCACACTTTGGCACTAGAGCGTCACTCCTTGGAACTAGAGCGTCACACTTTGGCACTATAGTGTCACACTTTGGCACTAGAGCGTCACACTTTGGCACAGGAGAGTCACACTTTGGCAATAGAGCGTCACACTTTCGTACTAAAGCGTCACACTTGGGCACTATAGTTCCGAACTTTGGCACTAGAGCGTCACACTTTGGTACTAGAGCATCACTCTTTGGCACTAGAGCGTTACACTTTGGCACTAAAGCATCACACATTGGCACTATAGCATCACATTTTGGCACTAGAGCTACACACTTTGGCACTATAGCGTCACTTTGGCACTACTGCGTCACACTTTGGCACTAGAGCTTCACACATTGGCACTAGAGCGTCACACTTTGGCACTAGAGTTCCACACTTTGGCATTAGAGAGTCACACTTTGACACTAGAGCGTCACACTTTGGCACTAGAGCGTCACACTTTGGCACTAGAGCTTCACACTTTGGCACTAGAGCGTCACTCCTTGGAACTAGAGCGTCACACTTTGGCACTAGAGAGTCACACTTTGACACTAGAGCGTCACACTTTGGCACTAGAGCGTCACACTTTGGCACTAGAGCTTCACACTTTGGCACTAGAGCGTCACTCCTTGGAACTAGAGCGTCACACTTTGGCACTAGAGTGTCTCACTTTGGCACTAGAGTGTCACACTTTGGCACTAGAGTTTCGAAATTGGGCACTAGAGCGTCACATTTTCGCAGTAGAGCATCTCACTTTGGCAATAAAGTGTCGCACTTTGGAACTAGAGCGTCACACTTTGGCACTAGAGCGTCACACGCTGGTACTAGAGCGTCACACTCTGGCACCAGAGCATCACTCTTTGGCACTAGAGAAACACACTTTGGCACAAGAGCGTCACACTTTAGGACTAGAGTGTCACACTTTGGCACTAGAGCATCACACTTTGGCACTAGAGCTTCAAACTCTGGCAATAGAGCGTCAGACTTTGGCACTACAGTGTCACACTTTGGCACTAGAGCATCACACTTTGGCATTATAGCATCACACTTTGGCACTAGAGCTCTACACTTTGGCACTAGAGCGTCACACATTGGCACTATAGCATCACACTTTGGCACTAGAGCATCACACTTTGGCACTAGAGCTCCAAACGTTGGCATTAGAACGTCACAATCTGGCACTAGAGTGTCACACATTGGCACTAGAGCGTCACACGTTTGGCACTAGAGCATCACACTTTGGCACTAGACCTTCATACTTTGGCACTAGAACGTCACCCTTTGGCACTAGATCGTCACACTTTGGCACTAGAGCGTCACACTTTGGCACTAGAACTTCATACGTTGGTACTAGAGCATCACACTTTGGTACTAGAGCGTCCCAGTTTGGAACTAGAGCGTCACACGTTGGCACTAGAGCGTCACACTTTGGCACTAGAGCGTCACATTTTGGCACTTGAGCGTCACACTTTGGCACTAAAGCTTCAAACGTTGGCACTAGAGCGTCATACTTGGGCACTAGAGCTTCACACGTTGGCACCAGACCGTTACACTTTGGCACTAAAGCTTCACACTTTGGCACTAGAGCGTCACACTTTGGAACTAGAGCGTCAAACTTTGGCACTAGAGCGTCACATATTGGCACTATAGCATCACACGTTGGCACTAGAGTTTCAAACTTTGGCACTAGAGCGTCACGCTTTGGCACTAGAGCGTCACACTTTGACAGCAGAGCTTCAGAATTTGGCACAAGAGCTTCACACTCTGGCACTAGAGCATCACACTTTGGCAATAGAGCATCACACTTTGGCACTAGAGCGTCACACATGGGCACTAGAGCGTCACCCTTTGGAACAAGAGCGTCACACTTTGGGACTAGAGCGTCACACTTTGGCAGTAGAGCGTCACACTTTGGCACTAGAGCGTCACACTTTGGCACTAGAGCATCACACTTTGACACTAGAGCATCACATGTTGACACTGGCGCTTCACACTCTGGCACTAGAGCGTCACACTGTGGCACTAGACCTTCACACTTTGGTACTAGAGCGTCACACTTTCACACTTGAGCATCACACTTTGGAACTAGAGCCTCAGAATTTGGCCCTAGAGTTTCGAACTTTGGCACTAGAGCGTCACACTTTGGCACAAGAGTGTCACACTCTTGCAATAGAGTGTCGCACTTTTGGACTAGAGCGTCACACGTTGGCACTAGAGCGTCACCCTTTGGTACTAGAGCGTCATACTTTGGCACTAGAGCGTCGCACTTTGGCACTAGAGATTCACACTTTGGCACAAGAGCGTCATACTTTGGTACTAGAGTGAAATAATTTGGTACTAGAGCGTCGCACTTTGGCACTGGAGCTTCAAATGTTGCCATTATAGCGTCAGACTTTGGCACTACAGCGTCATCCTTTGGAACTAGAGCATCACATTTTGGCACTAGAGCATCACACTTTGGCACTAGAGTTTCAAACTTTGGCACTAAAGCCTCACACTTCGGCACTAGAGTGTCACACTTTAGCAATAAAGCGTCACACTTTGGCATTAGAGCGTCACACTTTGGCACTAGAGCGTCACACTTTGGCATTTGAGCATCACAATTTGGTACTAGAGCGTCACACTTTGGCACTAGCGCTTCACACTTGGGTACTAATGCTTCACACTTTGCCACTAGAGCGTCACACTTTGGCACAGGAGAGTCACACTTTGGCAAAAGAGTGGCACACTTTCATACTATAGCGTCACACTTGGGCACTATATTGTGAACTTTGGCACTAGAGCGTCACACTTTGGCACTAGAGCGTCAGACTTTAGCACTAGAGCGTCACACTTTGGCACTAGAGTGTCACACTTTGGCACTAGAGCATCACACTTTGGCACTAGAGCTCCACACTTTGGCACTATAGTGTCACACTTTGGCACTACAGCGTCACACTTTGGCACTAGAGCGTCACACATTGGCACTAGAGCTCCAAACGTTGGCACTAGAGCCTCACACTTTCGCACTAGAGCTTCACACTTTGGCACTAGAGCGTCAGTGTGCCACTAGAGCGTCACACTTTGGCAATAGAGTGTCACAAGTTGGAACTAGAGCGTCACACTTTGGCACTAGATCGTCACACTTTGGTACTAGAGCGTCACACTTTGGCACTATAGCATCACACTTTGGCACTAGAGATTCACACTTTGGCACTAGAGCATCACACTTTGGCACTAGAGTGTCACACGTTGGCACTAGAGCGTCACACACTTTGGCACTAGAGCTTCAAACTCTGGCACTAGAGCGTCAGACTTTGGCACTACAGCGTCACAAGTTGGAACTAGAGCGTCACACTTTGGCACTAGAGCTCCAAACATTGGCATTAGAGCATCACGATTTGGCACTAGAGTGTCACACTCTGGCACTAGAGCGTCACACTTTGGCACTAGTGCCTCACACGTTGGCACTAGAGCGTCACACTTTGGCACTAGAGAGTCACCCTTTGGCACAAGAGCGTCACACTTTGAGACTAGAGCGTCACACTTTGGCACTTGAGCGTGACACTTCGGCATTATAGCGTCACACTTTGACACTAGAGTGTCACACTTTGGCACTAGAGCGCCACACTTTGGCACTTAAGCTTCGCACATTGGCACTAGAGCGTCACACTGTGGCACTAGACCTCCACAATTTCGTACTAGAGCGTCACACTTTGGCACTAGAGCTTCACACGTTGGCATTAGAGCTTCACACCTTGGCACTCGAGCGTCACACTTTGGCACAAGAGCATCACACTTTGGCACTTGAGCATCACACTTTGGCACTAGAGCTTCACACCTTGGCACGAGAGCGTCACACTTTGGCACTAGAGTTCCCCACGTTGGCACTAGAGCGTCACACTTTGACACTAGAGCGTCACACATTGGCACTAGAACATCACACTTTGGCACTAGAGCTTCACACGTTGGCACTAGAGCATCACTCCTTGGAACTAGAGCATCACACTTTCAAACTATAGTGTCACACTTTGGCACTAGAGCGTCACACTTTGGCACAGGAGAGTCAACCTTTGGCGATAGAGCGTCACACTTTCGTACTAAAGCGTCACACTTGGGCACTATAGTTTCGAACTTTGGCACTAGAGCATCACACTTTGGCACTAGAGCATCACTCTTTGGTACTAGAGCGTCACACTTTGGCACTATAGCATCACATTTTGGCACTAGAGCTACACACTTTGGCACCATAGCGTCACTTTGGCACTACATCGTCACACTTTGGCACTAGAGCTTCACACATTGGCACTAGAGCGTCACACTTTGGCACTAGATATCCACACTTTGGCATTAGAGAGTCACACTTTGACACTAGAGCGTCACACTTTGGCACTAGAGCGTCACACTTTGGCACTAGAGCTTCACACTTTGGCACTAGAGCGTCACTCCTTGGAACTAGAGCGTCACACTTTGGCACTAGAGCGTCACACGTTGGTACTAGAGCGTCACACTTTGGCACTAGAGCGTCACACTTTGGCACTAGAGCGTCACACTTTGGCACTAGAGCTTCACACTTTGGCACTAGAGCGTCACTCCTTGGAACTAGAGCGTCACACTTTGGCACTAGAGTGTCACACTTTGGCACTAGAGTGTCACACTTTGGCACTAGAGTTTCGAACTTGGGCACTAGAGCGTCACATTTTCACACTAGAGCATCTCACTTTGACAATAGAGTGTCGCACTTTGGAACTAGAGCGTCACACTTTGGCACTAGAGCGTCACACGTTGGTACTAGAGCGTCACACTTTGGCACTAGAGCATCACGCTTTGGCACTAGAGAAACACACTTTGGCACTAGAGCGTCACACTTTAGGACTAGAGTGTCACACTTTGGCACTAGAGCGTCACACTTTGGCACTAGAGCTTCATACTCTAGCAATAGAGAGTCAGACGTTGGAACTACAGTGTCACACTTTGGCACTTGAGCGTCACACTTTGGCATTAGAGCATCACACGTTGGCACTAGAGCTCTACACTTTGGCACTAGAGCGTCACATATTGGCACTACAGCGTCACACTTTGGCACTAGAGCATCACACTTTGGCACTAAAGCTCAAAACGTTGGCATTAGAACGTCACAATCTAGCACTAGAGCGTCACACCTTGGCACTAGAGCGTCACACGTTTGGCACTAGAGCATCACACTTAGGCACTAGACCTTCATACTTTGGTACTAGAACGTCACACTTTGGCACTAGATCATCACACTTTGGCACAAGAGCGTCACACTTTGGCACTAGAACTTCATACGTTGGTACTAGAGCATCACACTTTGGTACTAGAGCGTCCCAGTTTGGAGCTAGAGCGTCACACGTTGGCACTAGAGCGTCACACTTTGGCACTAGAGCATCACATCTTGGCACTTGCGCGTCACACTTTGGAACTAGAGCTTCAAACGTTGGCACTAGAGCATCATACTTTCGCACTAGAGCTTCACACTTTGGCACCAGAGCGTTACACTTTGGCACTAGAGCTTCACACTTTGGCACTAGAGCGTCACACTTTGGAACGAGAGCGTCACACTTTGGCACGACAGCGTCACACATTGGCACTAGAGCATCACACGTTGGCACTAGAGTTTTGTACTTTGGCACTAGATCGTCACACTTTGACACTAGAGCGTCACACGTTGACACTGGCGCTTCACAATTTGGTACTAGAGCGTCACACTTTCACACTTGAGCATCACACTTTGGCACTAGAGCCTCCGAATTTGGCCCTAGAGTTTCGAACTTTGGCACTCGAGCGTCACCCTTTGGCACTAGAGCGTCACACTCTTGCAATAGAGTGTCGCACTTTTGAACTAGAGCGTCACACTTTGGCACTAGAGCGTCACACTTTGGTACTAGAGCGTCACACTTTGGCACTAGAGCGTTGCACTTTGGCACTAGAGATTCACACTTTGGCACAAGAGCGTCATACTCTGGTACTAGAGTGTAATAATTTGGTACTAGAGCGTCACACTTTGGCACTAGAGCTTCAAACGTTGGCACTAGAGCGTCACACTTTGGCACTAGAGCGTCACACTTGGGCACTAGAGCGTCACACTTTGGCACTAGAGCGTCACACTTTGGCATTTGAGCATCACAATTTGGTACTAGAGCGTCAGACTTTGGCACTAGCACTTCACACTTGGGTACTAGAGCTTCACACTTTGGCACTAGAGCGTCACACTTTGGCACAGGAGAGTCACACATTGGCAAAAGAGTGTCACACTTTCATACTAAAGCGTCACACATGGGCACTATATTTCGAACTTTGGCACTAGAGCGTCACACTTTGGCACTAGAGCGTCACACTTTGGCACTAGAGCGTCACACTTTGGCACTAGAGTGTCACACTTTGGCACTAGAGCATCACACTTTGGCACTAGAGCTCCACACTTTGGCACTATAGTATCACACTTTGGCACTAGAGCGTCACACTTTGGCACTAGAGCGTCACACTTTGGCACTAGAGTGTCACACTTTGGCACTAGAGCATCACACTTTGGCACTAGAGCTCCACACTTTGGCACTATAGTATCACACTTTGGCACTACAGCGTCACACTTTGGCACTAGATCGTCACACATGGGAACTAGAGCTCCAAACGTTGGCACTAGAGCGTCATACTTTGGCACTAGAGCTTCACACTTCGGCACTCGAGTGTCACACATTTGCATTAGACCATCACACTTTGGCACTAGAGCATCACACTTTGGCACTGGAGCTTCACACCTTGGCACTAGAGCGTCACACTTTGGCACTAGAGTTCGACACTTTGGCACTAGAGCGTCACACTTTGACACTAGAGCGTCACACTTTGGCACTAGAGCGTCACTATTTGGCACTAGAGATTCACACTTTGGCACTGGAGCGTCATTCCTTTTAAGTAGAGCGTCACACTTTGGCACTAGGGTGTCACACTTTGGCACTAGAGCGTCACACTTTGCCACTAGAGTTTCAAACTTTGGCACTAGAGCGTCAGTGTGCCAATAGAGCATCACACTTTGGCAATAGAGTATCACACTTTGGAACTAGAGTGTCTCACTTTGGCACTAGAGCGTCACACTTTGGTACTATAGCGTCACACTTTGGCACTATAGCATCACACTTTGGCACTAGAGATTCAGACTTTGGCACTAGAGCATCACACTTTGGCACTAGAGTGTAACAATTTGGCACTAGATTGTCACACACTTTTGCACTAAAGATTCAAACTCTGGCACTAGAGCGTCAGACATTGGCACTACAGCGTCACAATTTGGCAATAGAGCGTCACACTTTGGCACTAGAGCTCCAAACATTGGCATTAGAGCATCACGATTTGGCACTAGAGTGTCACACTCTGGCACTAGAGCGTCACACTTTGGCACTAGAGCCTCACACTTTGGCACTAGAGCGTCACACTTTGGCACTAGAGAGTCACCCTTTGGCACAAGAGCGTCACACTTTGAGACTATAGCGTCACATTTTGGCACTTGAGCATCACACTTTGGCATTAGAGCGTCACACTTTGGCACTTTAGCATCACACTTTGGCACTAGAGCGCCACACTTTGGCACTTAAGCTTCACACTTTGGCACTAGAGCATCACACTGTGGCACTAGACCTTCACAATTTGGTACTAGAGAGTAACCCTTTGGCACTAGAGCGTCAAATTTTGCCTTAGATCCTCACACTTTGGCACTAGAGATTTGAACTTTGGCACTAGAGCGTCACACTTTGGCACTAGAGCATCACACTTTTGCAATATAGTGTCCCACTTTGGAACTAGAGCGTCATACTTTGGCACTAGGGCATCACACTTTGGTACTAGAGCGTCACACTTAGGCACTATAGCGTCACACTTTGGCACTAGAGATTCACAATTTGGCACAAGAGCGTCACACCTTGGCACTAGAGTGTTGTACATGAGTTGTGCCAGAGTTATGCCTGAGTTGTGCCATAGTTGTGCCAGAGTTCTGTCAGAACTGTGCCAGAGTTGTGCCAGAGTTGTGCAAGAGTTGTGCCAGAGTTGCACCAAAGTTGTGCCAGAGTTGTGCCATAGTTGTGCCAAAGTGGTGTCAGAGTTGTGCCAGAGGTGTTCCAGAGTTGTGTCAGAGTTGTGCCGGAGTTGTGGCAGAGTTGTGCCAGACTTGTGCCAGAGTTGTGCCAGAGCTGTGCCAGCGTTGAGCCAGAGTTGTGCCAGACGTGTGCCAGAATTGTGCAAGAGTTGTTCCAGAGTTGTGCCAGAGTTGTGCCGGAGTTGTGCCAGAGCTGTGCCACAGTTGTGCCAGAGTTGTGCCAGTGTTGTGCCATAGCTGTGCCAGATTTGTGCCAGGGTTGTGCAAGAGACGTGCGAGAGTTTGCCAGATTTATGCCAGAGTTGTGCCAGAGTTGTGCCAGAGTTGTGCCAGAGTTGTGCCAGAGTTGTGCCAGAGTTGTACCAGAGTTGTGCCAAAGTTGTGCCAGAGTTGTGCCAGAGTTGTGGCAGAGTTGTGCCAGAGATGTGCCAGAGTTATGCCAGAGTTGTGCCAAAGTGGTGACAGCGTTGTGCCAGAGTTATGCCAGAGTTCTCTCAGAGTTGTGCCGGAGTTGTGGCAGAGCTGTGCCAGAGTTGTGCCAGAGTTGTGCCAGAATTGTGCCAGAGATGTGCCAGAGTTGTGCCAGAATTGTGCCAAAGTTGTGCCAGAGTTGTGCCAGAGTTGTGGCAGAGTTGTGCCAGAGATGTGCCAGAGTTATGCCAGAGTTGTGCCAAAGTGGTGACAGCGTTGTGCCAGAGTTATGCCAGAGTTCTCTCAGAGTTGTGCCGGAGTTGTGGCAGAGCTGTGCCAGAGTTGTGCCAGAGTTGTGCCAGAATTGTGCCAGAGATGTGCCAGAGTTGTGCCAGAATTGTGCCAAAGTTGTGCCAGAGTTGTGCCAGAGTTGTGGCAGAGTTGTGCCAGAGATGTGCCAGAGTTATGCCAGAGTTGTGCCAGAGCTGTGCCAGAGTCATACCAGAGTTGTGGCAGAGTTTTGCCAGAGTTGTGCAAGAGTTGTGCCAGAGTTGTGCCAGAGTTGTGCCAGAGTTGTACATGAGTTGTGCCAGAGTACTGCCAGAGTTGTGCCAGAGTTGTGCCATAGTTCTGTCAGAATTATGCCAGAGTTATGCCAGAGTTGTGCCAGAGTTGTGGCAGAGTTGTGCCAGAGATGTGCCAGAGTTATGCCAGAGTTGTGCCAAAGTGGTGACAGCGTTGTGCCAGAGTTATGCCAGAGTTCTCTCAGAGTTGTGCCGGAGTTGTGGCAGAGCTGTGCCAGAGTTGTGCCAGAGTTGTGCCAGAGTTGTGCCAGAGTTGTGCCAGAATTGTGTCAGAGTTGTGCCAGTGTTGTGCCAGAGCTGTGCCATATTTGTGCCAGGGTTGTGCAAGAGTCATGCAAGAGTTTTACCAGAGTTGTGCAAGAGTTGTGCCAGAGTTGTGCCAGAGTTGTGCCAGAGACCTGCAGAGTTGTGCCAGATTTGTGCCAGAGTTGTGCCAGAGTTGTGCCAGAGTTGTGCCAGAGTTGTGCCATAGTTGTGCCGGAGTTGTGCCAGAGTTTTGCCAAACTTGTGCATATTTGTGCGTGATGTGTGCTTCTTCAGTGCTTGCACCTTGGTGCAATGCTGCTTTGATCGATGGGGGTATAAACCCCTATCGCAAATCTGCGGGGTTATTGCAAACAGTTCACACCACTCTGCAACCAGTTTGCACCACTCCGCAACAATATCGCACCACTCCGCAACCAGTTCGCACCACTCC
>SZWC01004898.1:41166-52084 GCA_023375785.1 Penium margaritaceum
ACCACTCCGCAACCAGTTCGCACCACTCCGCAACCAGTTCGCACCACTCCACAACCAGTTCGGAGATGTTGACTTGGGTCCGATTTTGACGGAGAGTTGATGTATGACAGGTAGTTGGTTTGCGAACGGGATATGATTTATAACGGGGGGATGATTTGCGATAGGAAATTAATGTGTGCAGTGAGTTGATTTGAGACGGGAGTCTATTTGCGAATGGGAGTTGATTTGCAACGCAAGTTGATTTTTCGACCGAGAGTTGGTTTGCAATGGGGAGATGATCTGCAACGTCAACCTGATTTGCGACTGGGGGTTGATTTGCAACGAGTTGATTTGCGATGGAGGTTTATTTGTGCTAGGGGATTGATTTGCAATGGGGAGTTAATTTACGATGAAGAGTTGATTTACAACAGGAAGTTGATTTACAACAAGAAGTTGATTTACGACAGGCAGTCGATTTGCGACAGGGATTTGCTTTGCAACAGGAGTTGGTTTGCAACAGGGAGTTGAGTTGTGACAGGCAGTCGATTTGCGACAGGGATTTGATTTGCAACAGGCAGTTGATTTGCGACAGGGAGTTGATTTGCGACATGCAGTTGATTTGGGAGAGGGATTTGATTTGTGACAGGGAGTTGATTTGTGACAAGGAGTTGATTTGCGACAGGGAGTTGATTTGCGACAGGGAGTTAATTTGTGACAAGGAGTTGATTTGCGACAGACAGTTTATTTACGATAGACAGTTGATGTGCAACAGGCAGTTGATATGCGACAGGGAATTAATCTGCGACAGGGAGTTGATTTGCGATGGAGTTGATTTGCGACAGGCAGTTGTGCAACAAGGAGTTGATTTGGGACAAATGGTTGATTTGCGATAGACAATTTATTTGCGACAGGGAGTTGGTTTGCGACAGGCAGTTGATTTGCGACAGGCAGTTGATTTGCGACAGGGAGTTGATTTGCGACAGGGAGTAGATTTGCGGCATGGAGTTGATTTGGGACAGGGAGTTGATTTGCGACAGGCAGTTGATTTGGGATAGGGAGTTGAGTTGGGACAGAAAGTTGATTTGCGACAGGCAGTTGATTTGTGACTGGGAGTTGATTTGCGACAGGGAGTTGATTTCCGATAGGGAGTTGATTTGCGACTGGCAGTTGATTTGAAACAGGGAGTTCATTTGCGAGAGGCTGTTGATTTGCGATAGGCAGTTGATTTGCAACAGGCAATTGATTTGCAGCAGGGAGTTGATTTGTGACAGGGAGTTGATTTGCCATAAGGAATTGATTAGCGACATGGACTTGATTTGCGAATGGGGCTGATTTGCGACAGGCAGTCAATTTGAGAGAGGGAGTTGAGTTGCGACAGGCAGTTGATTTGGGACAGGCAGTTGATTTGGGACAGGCAGTTGATTTGCGACAGGCAGTTGATTTACGTCAGGGAGTTCATTTGCAACAGGGAGTTTATTTGTGACAGGCCGGCAATTTGTGACAGGGATTTTATTTGCATCAGGGAGTTGGTTTGCGACAGGCATTTGATCCGCGACATGATGTTGATTTGCAACATGGAGTTGATTTGCGACAGGGAGTTGATTTGCAACATTCAGTTGATTTGCGACAAGGAGTTGATTTGCGTCAGGAAGTTGATTTGCGATGGAAAGTTAATTTCCGACAGGGAGTTGAATTGCGACGGAGTTGATTTGCGACAAGCAGTTATGCGACAAGGACTTGATTTGAGACAAATGGTTGATTTGCGACAGACAATTGATTTGCGATATGGAGTTGATTTGCAACAGGCAGTTAATTTGCGACAGGCAATTGATTTGCGACAGGTAGTTGATTTGCGTTGGGGAGTTGATTTACGACATGGAGTTGATTTCGGACAAGGAGTTTATTTGCGACATGCAGTTGATTTGCGATAGGGAGTTGATTTGGGATAGAAAGTTGATTTGTGACAGGTAGTTGTTTTGTGACTGGGAGTTGATTTGCGACTGGGAGTTCATTTGCGATAGGGAGTTGATTTGCGACTGGCAGTTGATTTGTGAGAGGGAGTTCATTTGCGAGAGGCTGTTGATTTGCGATAGGTAGTTACCCTAGGCACAGACGCAGGTACCCTAGGCACGGGCGCAGGTACCTTAGGCACGGGCGCAGGTACCCTAGGCACAGGCGCAGGTACCCTAAGCACAAGCGCGGGTACCCTAGGCACATGCGCAGGTACCCTAGGCACAGGCGCAGGTACCCTAGGCACATGCGCAGGTATCCTAGGCACAAGCGCAGGTACCCTATGCACAGGCGCAGGTACCCTAAGCAAAGGCCCACAAACCGTAGGCACAGGCTGAGGTACCCTAGGCACAAGCGCAGGTACCCTAAGAACAGGCACAGGTACCCTAGGCACAGGCGCAGGTACCCTAGGCACAGGCGCACGTACCCTAGGGACAGGTGCAGGTACCCTAGGCACAGGCGCAGGTGACCTGGGCACTTGCGCAGGAACCTTAGGCACAGGCACGGGTACCCTAGGCACAGGTGCAGGTACCCCAGGCACAGGCGCAGGTAACCTAGGCATAGGCGCAGGTACCCTAGGCACGGGCGCAGGTACCATAGGCACAGGCGTAGGTACCCTAGGCACAGGTGCAGGTAACCCAAGCAAAGGCCCAAGTACCCTAGGCACAGACACAGGTATCCTAGGCACAGGCGCAGGTACCCTAGGCACAGGCGCAGGTACCCTTGGCACAGGCGCAGGTACCCTAGGCACAGGCGCAGGTACCCTATGCACAGGCGCAGGCACCCTAGGCAGAGGCGTAGGTACCCCAGGCACAAGCGGAGGTACCCTAGGAACAGGTGCAGGTACCCTAGGCACAGGCGCAGGTACCCTAGGCACAGGCGCAGGTACCCTAAGCACAGGCGCAGGTACCCTAGGCACAGGCGCAGGTACCCTGGGCACAGGCATAGATGCCCTTGGCACAGGCGCGGGTACCCTAGGCACAGGCGCAGGTACCCTAGGCAGAGGCGCAGGTACCCTAGGCACAGGCGCAGGTACCGTAGGCACAGGCGCAGGTACCCTAGGCACAGGCGCAGGTACCGTAGGCACAGGCGCAGGTACCCTAGGCACAGGCGCAGGTACCGTAGGCACAGGCGCAGGTACCCTAGGCACAGGCGCAGGTACCGTAGGCACAGGCGCAGGTACCCTAGGCACAGGCACAGGTACCCTAGGCACAGGCGCAGGTACACTAGGCACAGGCGCAGGTACCCTAGGCACAGGCGCAGGTACCCTAGGCACAGGCGCAGGTAACCTGGGCACAGGCACAGGTACCCCAGGCACAATCGCAGGTACCTTAGGCACAAACGCAGGTACCCTAGGCACAGGCACAGGTACTACAGGCACAGGCGCAGGTCCTAGAGGCACAGGCGCAGGTACCCTATGGACAGGCGCAGATACCCTAGGCACATGCGCAGGTACCCTAGGCACAGTTGCGGGTACCCTAGGCACAGGCGCAAGTACCCTAAGCACGGGCGCAGGTACCTTAGGCGCAGGCGCAGGTACCCTAAGCACAGGCGCACGTACCCTAGGCACAGGCGCACGTACCCCAGGCACAGGCGCACGTACCCTAGGAACAGGCGCAGGTACCCTAAGCACAGGCGCACGTACCCTAGGCACGGGCGCAGGTACCATAGGCACAGGCGCAGGTGCCCTAGGGACAGGCGCAAGTACCCTAAGCACATGCGCAGGTACCCTTGGCACTGGCGCAGGTACCCTAGGCACAGGTGCAGGTACCCTAGGCACAGGCGCAGGGACCCTAGGCACAGGTGCAGGTACCCTAGGCACAAGCGTAGGTACTCTAAGCAAAGGCCCACGTACCCTAGGCACAGGCACAAGTACCATGGGTTCAGGCGCAAGTACCCTAGGGACAGGCACAGGTACCATAGGCACAGGCTCAGGTACCCTAGGCACAGGCGCAGGTACCCTAGGCACAGTTGCAGGTACCCTAGGCACATGCGCAGGTACCCTAAGCACAAGCGCAGGTACCCTAGGCGTAGGCGAAGGTAACCTAAGCACAGGCAAAGGTACCATAGGCACAGGCGCAGGTACCCTAGGCACAGGCGCAGGTACCCTAGGCACAGGCGCAGGTACCCTAGGCGTAGGCGAAGGTAACCTAAGCACAGGCAAAGGTACCATAGGCACAGGCGCAGGTACCCTAGGCACAGGCGCAGGTACCCTAGGCACAGGCGCACGTACCCTAGGTACAGGCGCAGGTACCCTAGGCACAGGCGCAGGTACCCTAGGCACAGGCGCAGGTACCCTAGGCACATGCGCAGGTACCCTAGGGACAGGAGCAGGTACCCTAAGCACAGGCACATGTACCCTTGGCACTGGCGAAGGTACCCTAGGCACAGGCGTAGGTACCCTAGGTAGAGGCGCAGGTACCCTAGGCACAGGCGCAGGTACCCTAGGCACAGGCGTAGGTACCCTAAGCAAAGGCCCACGTACCCTAGGCACAGGCAAAAGTACCATAGGCACAGGCGCAGGTACCCTAGGGACAGGCGCACGTACCCTAGGCATGGGCGCAGGTGCCCTAGGCACAGGCGCAGTTACCCTAGGGACACGCGCAGGTACCCTAGGCAGAGGCGCAGGTGACATGGGCACAGGCGCAGGTACCCTAGGCACAGGCATAGGTACCGTAGGCCTAGGCGCAGGTACCCTCGGCACAGGCGCAGGTAACCTGGGCACAGGCGCAGGTACCATAGGCAAAGGCACAGGTACCCTATTCATAGGCGGAGGTACCCTGGGCACAGGCGCAGGTACCCTAAGCAAAGGCCCACGTACCCTAGGCACAAGCACAGGTACCCTACGCACAGGTGCAGGTACCTTAGGCACAGGCGCAGGTACCCTAGGCACATGCGCAGGTACCCTAGGCACAGGCGCAGTTACCCTATGCACAGGTGTAGGCACCCTAGGCACAGGCGCAGGTACCCTATGCACAGGCCCAGGTACCCTAGGAACAGGTGCAGGTACCCTAGGCACAAGCGCAGGTACCCTAGGCACAGGCGCAGGTACCTTAAGCATAGGCGCACATACCCTGGGCACAGGCGCACTCACCCTAGGCACAGGCACAAGTACCCTTGGCATAGGTGCAGGTACCCTAGGCACAGGCGCAGGTGCCGTAGGCACAGGCGCAGGAACCCCAGGCATAGGTGCAAGTAACCTGGGCATAGGCGCAGGTACCATAGGCACAGGCGCAGGTACCCTAGGCACAGGCGCAGGTACCCTAGGCACAGGCGCAGGTACCCTAGGCACAGGCGCAAGTACCCTAGGCACAGGCGCAGGTACCCTAGGCACGGGCGCAGGTACCCTAGGCACAGGCGCAGGGACCCCAGGCACAGGCGTAGGTACCCTAAAGACAGGCGCAGGTACCGTAGGCACAGGCGAAGGTACCCTAGGCACAGGCGTAGGTACCGTAGGTACAGGCGCAGGTACCCTAGGCACAGGCGCAGGTGCCGTAGGCACAGGCGCAGGAACCCCAGGCATAGGTGCAAGTAACCTGGGCATAGGCGCAGGTACCATAGGCACAGGCGCAGGTACCTCAGGCACAGGCGCAGGTACCCTAGGCACAGGCGCGTGTAACCTAGGCACAGGCACAGGTACCCTAGGCACAGGCGCAGGTACCCTAGGCACAGGCGCTGGTACCCTAGGCACAGGCGCAGGTACCCTAGGCATAGGCGCAGGTACCCTAGGCACAGGCGCAGGTACCCTAGGCACAGGCGCAGGTATCATAGGCACAGGCGCTGGTACCTCAGGCACAGGCGAAGGTATCCAAGGCACAGGCGCAGGTACCGTAGGCACAGGCACAGGTACCCTAAGCACAGGCGCAGGTACCCTAGGCACAGGTACAGGTACCCTAAGCACAGGCGCAGATACCCTAGGCACAGGCGCAAGTACCGTATGCACAGTCGTAGGCACCCCAGGCATAGGCGCAGGTACCCTAGGGACAGGCGCAGGTACCGTAGGCACAGGCGTAGGTACCGTAAGCACAGACGCAGGTACCATAGGCACAGGACCGTCCCAGACCCCGCAAATACTTAAAGGACAAGACTCGCTAAGAGACTCTCGGGGCATAGTCTTGCAAAAAGATGGGGTTGGGGCATCAATGTCAAGCAAAATTTGGGCGCAGCTCCGCAGGAGAGCCCACGTAGAAAGGGGGGTCTGGGCAGCCTAAGGTCAGCGCGCAAAATGCTGGCTCCCGCGAATGCGGTTGAGCGAGGGATAGCACGGTGCCCATGGGCGAGGAGGGTCAGGATGTCCACAGGAGAGCCGCTGCAGGTTAAGCACGATCACTTGCGGTGGTTCCCCTAATTCAAGCACTTGTGATGGAGGTGGAAAGAGGCAGGAAGCAGTGGCGGGAAATCCGCGGTGCAAGGAGAAAAGGGACAAGCCGCAGCAAGATCCGCAATCATTGATAGGGCGCAGGCAGGTCAGCGGACGGGCCGAGCAATTAGGGGAGAAAACACCATATCCGCATGAGTGATCGTGCATCAATCACGGAGGAATCCCTGGAGACGCACCGCGGAAGACGAAGATTAAAGGAAGAACACGAAGAACCGCGTGCACGAGCTGCGGATTAAGAAAGTGATCAGTAGAGGATATGCAGAGTGTGTGTGTGTGTGGTTAAGGACGAGACCCGCAGTGCGTAGCCGCACCGCGTGGAGTCCAAGTAGGAGGAAGAGAGGATGGTGTGAGGGATGAGACCGACGGCGTGCAGACACGCCGTGCGGAGTCCCGAGCAGAAAAGGGCCTGAATAGTAGTAGCAAAAGTGCAACCCAGTCTTCCTTGCTTCTCGAGCAATACTCTGCATTCCGTGTAGTCCGCCTTCCAGCTTTATCAAAGACATTCTACCCGCTCTCATCTCTGTTCTCCGCCCATCGCCCTCTTGTCTTCCGTTGCTCTTGGAGTCCGGTCCGGGGACTGTGGGACTAAGTGCGCGAAGAACCAAAAGTCCGAGTGAAGTGAGCTGCCGGCGGTGCCCCTTGCTTGCACACGTCTGCAAAACGAGGGTTCCGCTGAGAGGAGTCGGACGCCACGAGGTGGTGGGCTTGTCAGGCGGGAATCCACCGCAGGTAGGATCGTGCGGAGGAATCCACGGAGCCTGGCGTGCAGGCCAACCTCCTGGGATTATGGAACAGGGGGCAACGAATCTTTGGAACAAGCCTCCCACTAGAGGAAGAAGAGGAATTTTTTCCCCTCCGCGAAGCAGCACCGCCACCGCCACCAAAATGGGACCACATGCTCCACTCACGACTATCACCCACACAGCGGCAAGACTTCTCCGACTTACTGGACTCGTTTGCGGACATCTTTGCTGGATCCGCAGTTGCCTTGGGAGCCGTGGAAGCGTTCCACGTCATCTCCACGGGGGACTCCGCACCCACAAAGCAGAAGGTGCGACGCATCCTACCGGATCAAGAGAAAATCATCTCTGAAAGGCTCGCGGAACTCAAGGCACAAGGGGTGATCGTCCCCATCGTCAGTCCCTGGCGTGCCAACTTGGTCATCGTGGGAAAGCCGGACGGATCTAAGCAATTCTGCGTCGATTTCTGCGACCTCAACCGAGTGACTGAAGAGGATGCGTATCCTATGCCCCTCATCGTTGACATACAAGAGCGGCAGGAGGGTCGCGGCTGGTTTGCAAAACTGGACGTCAAGGCTGCCTTTCATGCTGTCCCCATGCACCCAGATTCCATCGCCAAGACAGCATTTGTGACACCAGAGGGGCTTTACGCGTTTACACGCATGCCCTTTGGACTCCGCAATGCCAGCGCGACGTTTCAACGAGTCATGGACTCCACCCTCCGCGGTATCCCCAACGTCAGTTGCTACATTGACGACATCATGGTCGCGGCCCACAGTTTCGAAGAGCTGTTCTCCTCCCTGGCCGCTGTGTTTGCTGCTCTCCGCAAGGCCAACCTCAAGCTCAAAGTAGCCAAGTGCTCCATTGGGGCTGCGGAAATTGAGTTCCTTGGCTTCGTGATGAGCGCGAATGGCATCAAAACAGACCCTGAGAAAATTGCGGCAGTGCAAGAATGGCGTCAGCCCACCTCCGCGGGACAAATCAAGATTTTCCTGGGCTTTGTTTCCTTCTACCGCAAATCCGTCCGCGACCACGCACGCATCATCAAGCCACTCCAGCAATTGACACATCAGGACGTGCCATTTGACTGGACCCCAGAATGCGCGGATGCCTGGAAGGAGATCAAACAACGCCTGGTCACTGCTCCCATGCTCGAGTTCCCTGACTTCAACCTCCCATTCTCCATCACCACTGACTGGTCAAGGGATGGGTTGGGCGCCATCCTATCCCAGACAGTGCAGGAACCGACGCAGAAGGTGATTTCACACGCCAGCCACGCCCTGACAGAGGGAGAACGACGGTATCCGCCGGTGAAGGGCGAGTGTCTGGCTGTCCTGTGGGCACTCCAACACTTCCGCGACTACATAAAAAATTGCAAACCATTCACGGTCCTTACGGACCATCAGGCTCTTCAATGGCTCCTCACCACTCAGAACCATGAAGGCATTCTCGCCAAATGGGCACTCCTCTTGCAAGGATACAACATGAAGATCAAGTACCAGCCTGCGGTTGCTAACCGCAACGCGGACGCTCTCAGCCAACTCCCGCGCCTCGACTGGCCAGAACTTGCCCCGGTGGCCGCGGAGCACCCTCCGGACATCATGGCATTGCCGACAAAGGCTGAAGCGCAATGGGAGGGAGTGGCACGAGAATTTGACAAGGACGAACAGGAGATCTCCTTACAACTCCTGAACGAACTTGACCCCACCGCGGCAGAAACACCCGCGGAGACCCTGCCGACCATCCCCAAGTCCGGACTCCAGCTCGCCCGACGGTACAACCCTGCGATCCGCGGATGGACGCTCGAGGAAATTGCTCCTCATCTTCCCCAACATCATACCCCATCACGAACCACACAACCAAAACCCACTACGCCACGAACTAACACCTTCCGCAACCCACTAACTCCTCCCGTCACCACAACTCCACTCCTCGAGAACCGCCATCCTCTCTCCTTAGTCGACTTCCTTCTTCACGCCCCTGAGTCCGCGGAGAGTCTCCGAGCTCTCTTCACTACTCACAACCCATCCCTTTCTTCTTTTGGTATCCGCCTCTCATGCACGCGCGAAGACATGGTCGGCACCCGCCTGCTGTCCAGATGTATTCTCCTGACCCATGCGCGTGTGCATGATGCCGCCGCACGTTCTCCTCGTACCTGGTCCCCAGCAACGCTCACCCCCGGACCATCCGCACCATCCGAGGTCCACGTGGCATGGTGCTACGTGTGGGTAAATGGACGCAAGTTCGTGGCCATCGTGGACACTGGAGCCACACACACCACGATCGCGCTCCGGATGATCCGCTCACTCCACATGCAACATCTCATCCGGCCCACTCGGCTCCGCTTCTCTATCTCCATTGGAGAAATCGACAGGAGCCACGCCACCAGCGGCGAGATCGACAGGATCTTCACAACAAAGCCCCGCCACAAGCACACCTCCAACGAGGACCTTCAGGCGCACGGAGCCCGCGGAAGGAATGACGCAAGCGACGGCAAGAGTAGCTGCTACGCCGACACCCAGCTCACAGGAAGGGGCCCAGGCACCAACAGCCACAGCTCCTTCTGCGGCGGCGACGGCACTCTCTCACTCGCCACCAACGCCGCATGGAAGCCCAAGCCGGCAACCCGCGCGCCCCCTGTTGGGGGCAGGAACGGTGATGGAAGGGGCAGGAACGCACCTTGAAGAAAGTTCGGGGGATAGCGGAGAGCAGCCCAAGGCTGCCTTGCTGCTCGAAGTCGTAAGCAGTGTCATGCTTCAACTGCTGGCGGAAGTACCGGAGGTGATCCGCGAGGAATTCGCGGATTCTCTGTTTGGCAAGATGTGGCAGGTGGTACTGAAGGGAGCGGCAACAGGAGCGATAGCCCTCGGGCTACACGAGAGGCAGGTACAACTGCTAGAGACGGCAGGCGCGGAACGCCTCGTCTTGGCCCTAAGAGACATCCTGAGTATCAACCCAAAGCTGGCAAGCGACATGACAGGAGTCACGGAATTTCTGGACACCGAACGGCCGGATCCGTCACTGGAGGCTGCTCGTGTGTGGTGGCTCAGGGTGCGAAGGGACCAGCGCAGCAGCCCAGAAGGACGCTACGTGCATCTGCTCCAGGAAAGGTCCAGAGCCCTCATCCTCTATCAGCTGAACGACCAGACACCAGGATCGGCGGAAGCTCCGCGACGAAGATCCGCAGCAAATGAATGGAGGCGGGGATACCTGCTCAACCTAACATACGCCAAGTGGAGCGTTCAGTACCCACAAATGGAGCAGTCGCGGATGGCTGGAACTCAAATGCCGGAGGGGCAATGGATGATGGCCATGGAAAGGTGCTGGACGCTGACGCTACAAAACATACCACGCACCAGAGTGGCAACAGCAGTTGCGAGTGGACTTTGGACCGCGGTGCAAGAGCAAAAACTGCCACTCAGGGAAGAGGGAGTGCGCCATTGGGCAAAGGAGGCAGTTGAAGTATGCCGAGAGGAGAAGAGCAGGAAGGACGCGGAAGTGGAAGAGGCGCGTGAATACGCCCAAATCACCCCTCGACTGCAGAACATGCAGGAACGCCTGCGGAAGGTGTGGGAAGCAGAAGCAGCTGAGACGGAGCAAGCTGCCGCGGAGGCTGCAGAGGTTGAAATTCAAGTGACCTAGGAGCGCGAGGTGGCGGCCAAGGCGGAACAGGAGGCTGCGGAGCAACTCATGAAGGAAATCATGATGGATGCAGAGGCAGCGGTAGCAGCCGCGCAAGTGGAGGTAGCAGCAGCAGCGGTGGCAGAAGTAACGGCAGCAGCAACAGAGGCAACGGCGGCAGCGGTGG
>SZWC01004898.1:52194-74765 GCA_023375785.1 Penium margaritaceum
GCTAGGCATCACCCTCCGGAGATGTCTGCCAGCGTCCTCCGGCGGAAGGCACAACTCAAGACCCGAGTGGCGGCGGTGGTGAGGAGAGCTGCGGAAGCAGCCAACCAGACCAGGGAGGCAGCAACCGCAGCTGACGCCAGCCGGAACAAGGAGCCGGAGCAGACTCCCCCGGGGGAAACCACTCCCGCTTCAAGAGGGAAGAGAAAGGCAGGTGAAACAGCGGCCGCGGAACCAAGGAAACAGCCTCGGATGCAAGTGGGCTCCAGCGTCACCCCCCAGCAACTGGCGCAAGCTCAACGGGAGGCCGCGCAAGCGGCAGAACTTCTCATGGCAGTCTTCCGCAAGGTCAACATGCCAGCAGAAATGGTGCCGCCTCCGCTGCGCCCTGCCTTGGGAGAAGCAGCTATGGCGGATGTCCGCAAAGGGGCAGAACAACGAGGACGCGGGCAAAAGGAAGCAACAGTGGTGGTGGTCTCCGAGATCAGTGAATCACCGGGAGAGTCGGAGGAGGAGCAGCCCCTCACACGGAGCCAGGGGCTGTTGCGAGCTCCAGGGGTAGCTCCGCAGAAAAAGGAGGAGGTGATTGAGCTGCACCGCGCCGGCGGACGCGGCAGACGGCTGGGAGGACCCACTGAGACTAGGCTACGTGACCAGTGGGATGAGGGAGAGCTTCGGGCGGTGGGGATCCTGCGGTTATTCCCTGCACCTGACTCGTGGGATAGGGAGCCGCTAGTCTATGATGAGGACAACCGCAGGAAGTTTGAGGCCATGAAGACGGAGCAGGAGGCGAGGCAGCCCGCGGATTGCCAGCGCGGGTGCCGGAGACGAAACGAAAGCCGGGGGAAATAGGGGCAGAGAAAGCGGGAAGGAAGGGACCAATGGAGACGCAGGACTGGCGGATCTGGCAGACCGCCCATATCCTCCTCCATGCCAGCAGTAAGGAGCAGCAGAAGGCGGAGGCACAAAAGGTGTACGCGGATCTGGAGACACGGCTGGGTGTGGAATTTGATCAAAGAAAGAAGGATGACCTGGCCCGTCTGTGTGAGCACTACGCATGGGAAGAAAGCCGCCTCTGGAAACTGACTCCGCGGGTCCTATGGGTACCTCCATCCACACTGCAGAAGGCGGTGGTGGAGGCCTACCACCGTCATCATCACACCGGCACACAGGCACTAAAGGACCGACTAGCACCCATTATCCATGTGCCCATTTTAGCGGCCCTCATTAAAGAGGTAGTGCAGCACTCCGCCCCCTGCGAGCGGGCGCGGAGGACTACACCACAAGACCAGCCGCTGATTCAATCTTCCCCCATCGGTGAGCCGCTGGAGAAGATCATCATCGACTTCCACGGCCCTCGCACGCACCGCAACCAAGGGAACCGGTATTGGATTGCAGCAGTAGATCACTTCACGAAGTACCTCTGGGTCCGCGCCGTGCCCAACAAGAGCTCTGCCACCGCAGCAAAGTTCATCCGCGAAGAAATATTTTACTGTTTTGGCGGATGCAGCGTGGTACACAGCGACAATGGCACCGAATTCATGGGGGCCTTCAGAGAGGAGCTGGAGGAATGGGGAGTCCGCCACGTGCACTCCGGGCGGTACAGACCAGAATCACAGGGACAAGTGGAGCGGGTGCACGAGATGTTGGAGCGAGCAGTGGCCACCGCGGAAGGTAGCAGCTGGGCGGAGAAGCTGAAGAAGACGGCGCACTTTATCAACATAACACCTAGTCGTGCAACCTCCTTCTCACCACATATGCTGCTTTTCGGCCAACCACCGCGAGCGACAATGGGGTTGCCTCAGAAACCACTGAGGCTGCCACTTGCCCCAGAGGAACAAGGGAAGCACTCGGTGGAGGAGGAGGACAGGGAGGTCGCGGAATGGTTTCGCGAGCGCTGTGAGAGAACGACGGCAATGCGAGCGGAGGCAAGGCTGAGGGGTTCAGTTGCTGCCTGGCGCGGATGTGAAGCGGCCAACCGATGGTTGAACCATGGGCCCATCGAAGAGGGCCACTTGGTGTATCTCTGCCCCTTTCCTAATGCGGGACGAGAAGCGGGAGAGCCACGGGAGGTGTACCGCGTGGCCAGCGTTGAGGCAGGGCAGGTATGGTTGGAGGGACCGGAAGGGTTCAGCGACCGCAGTTATCCGGCCACGGAGGTTGTGCTGCTGCCGCCAGCATGGCAAACGCACATCCCAGGGACTGGAGGTCGTCTACCGCCCCTGGGACAACGGAAGGGCTCGCGGGGGTGGAGAGCGGAGGATGTACTGGACATCTGTGAGGAGCGAGTATCACAACAGGAGCAGGAGTGGAGCCAGGAACCTGAGGAGGTAGAGGAGGAGGAATCTGATGTCCGCGAACTGGCCGCGGAGAAGGTGATGAGGGAACCAGGACGAAAGCAGCCGAGGCGGGAGCAGCAGTCGGAACATAGGGAACAGCGGGAACGGACGAAGAAGGAACCTGCAGGTGTGCCCGAACGTCAGACCCCGGCAGAGAAAACCCAACAACCGTCCCGGGAAACGCCACCGCGGACCAAGGTACCAATGAGCCCCAAGACCCTGGCTACCTACACCGGCCCATGTGTGTGGTGCGGGGAAAATCTCCCTGCTGAGCCACAACTAAAAGTGGTGTGCCGAGTGTGCGGGAAGCCTGCGCATCAACACGCTGGCGGGACCTCTAAAACCTGCATCGGAATAAACCGTACCTGCTTGCTATGCATGAGAGAGGCGGCTGAGGAGGAAGCTGTGAAGAAGCAGCAGGAGGAAGAAGGAGCAGGACCCGGCGCTGGGAGAGCGCCACCCCGCGGAAGGTGGGACCCAGAGGAAGAGAAGGAGGAGGAAGAGGAGGAGGGGCCGAGTGAGCGACGGAAAGGTCCGCGCACAGTATCTGTGGCTACGATGAGACGATAGCAGGCGGAGGGACGAGTCGCGGCAGAAGAAAGGAGGCAGAAGGAACGGGAAGAGAAGAGGTGTGCACAATGCGGCCAATGGTGGGGAGTGGAAGTGCAGGATTACGGCGGATGCCACCACCAGATCTGTACCGGCTGCCTGGTACCGCCTCGTGACGGGCGCGGAGGGCGAAGTGGGGCCGCGGTGTGCAGAAGGTGCAGGGAGGAGATTGAAAGGCGACGAGGAGTTTGCAAGGCACCCCGAGTGAACGAGGACGGGGAAGAGGAAGAGTCGGAAGAAGAAGACGAAGAGGAAGGGGGAAGGAATCAATCCGCGGCATGTCCCACTTGTCTGAAGACGGTGCAGGATGAGGAAAAGTGCGTTGCCTGCATGAGGCCCGCCCACCGCGAATGCCTGGTGACGGGCAACTCCGCTTGGAAGGGCCAATGCCACCAATGCGTGGGCAACGAGCTACTGGAGACAGACTGCTACCTCAGCTTCACCGTGGAGACCCGAGAGCCTGCATGCGCTGCCTGTCAGGAAGGGATGGCGGAGTTCGGGAAAGGGTGTGGCATGTGCCTGAGGATGTGTCATCTGAGATGCGGCAAGAGGGGTAAGGAAGGGGTATGGACCTGTCACCAATGCCTCGCTCAACCCCGAAAAGAGGACTGGGGAACGAAGAACTCCGGATTGCGATGCTGTGGAGACGGATGCGGAGGGATCGTCACGGGGATGTCATGTCACTGTGAACACCGCGGAGGATGGGCCCATGCGAAGTGTGCTGCAGGGGTGGGAAGGAGTGAAGAGGGACATATGGTGTACCGTTGCACCAGCTGCAGGACATATGAACGGATCCCATACTACTCGACCTGCAAGAGGAGATTGGGAGCAGGAGACAACACCGCACGAGCCCGATGTGAGGGCTGCCAGCTGTATGTACATTAGGAATGTTCTGCGAAGTACCAACGAGAGGGCGGGAAGGTGGAAACATACTGCCGCCCCTGCCGACACCGCCAGCGACCAGGACCGCAAGGGAAGTTTACGCGCCTGCTGCGCGAGCGAGACTCTGGGGCAGAGTCTTGAGAAAAGGGGGGGTTGGGGGCATCAGTGTCAGGCGGGAATCCACCGCAGCTCCGTGGGGTGAGAAATGTATCCGCGGAAGGCCAGCTCTGCGGATCAGTAGATCCGCGGACAAGACTCTGCCGGGGGCAACAAAGCATGAGGAGACGCGCGGAAAGCTGGCTCTCGCACCAATGTTGCGGTAGAGCATGGGGTGGCGCGGAATCCTGTGGCGGAGGCGGGAAGGACGGTCTGGCGGGAAGAATCGCGGTGGAGAGAGAACAAGAACCGAAGGAGGAGAAGGAGGCTGGGACATCGGACGTGCAAGACATCCGCCGACCAAAGCAAGAGACAGGAGAATGGTGACAGGAGCGCGACCAATCAGAATAAAGGGTGACAGCGGTAATCAAGGAGGATAGACGGGAGGGCACATCGCGGAGGCGGAAGATTCAAGGAAGAACACGAAGAACCGCGTGCGCGAGCCGCGGATGAAGAAAGTAACAAGTAGAAGATGGATAGTATGTGTGTGTGAGGACAAGACCCGCGGTGCGTAGCCGCACCGCGAGGAGTCCAAGTATGGGAAGTAGGACAGTGTGAGAGGGATGAGACCAACAGTGTGTAGTTACGCTGTGCGGAGTCCCAAGTAGAAAAAGGCCTGACTGGCAGTAGCACAAGTGCAACTCAGACATGCTTGTATTCAAGAGCATTCTGTGTACTCCGCAATCAGCCTTATAAAGTCCTTGGCCTGTTCTCATCTCCCGTGTTCCATCTACTGCCCTCCAACCCTCAATTGCCCGCGGAGCGTGGTTCGCGGATCTAGGGGCTAAGTGCGTGAAGAGCCGAGAGTCCGAGTGGAGTGAGCTGCCGGCAGTCCCTTGCTTGCACACGTCCGCGGAACGAGGTTTCCGCGGAAAGGAGTCGGACGCCACGAGGTGGTGGACTTCCGTGTGGAAAGGAGCGGACCGCGGAGTATTGCTCGTCGGTGAGGCATCTGCGCCAGTGCTCCAAGGCTGTGTCCCGCGGACGACTGTCGCGGTCTCAGTGAGTACGAGAGAATTAGCGGTAGCGGTAGAGTGACGATTCCGCGGGTCAGCGCGGAGCCGGATCACCCGCAGAGAGGAACAAAGACGCGGCAAAATTGGGGGTATCAGGGCTCCCGTGTGGGAAGAAGTGGACCGTGGAGCGGCACTCACCAGTGAGGTCACTGCGCAGAGGTCCATACATGTGGTCCGCGGAGTTGTTTGCAATCTGAAGTTGACGTTTTTGTATCGCTGCGTATCTAACGTGAATAGTATTGGTGGTGAAAGTGCCTGATCCGTGGAACAGCGTCGAACACAGCTATCTGCGGAGAGAACCGAGGACGCACCAAAATTGGGGGTGTCAACCGGACGTTTAAAACGCTAAAAAACGCTTGCGACATTTTTAACGATTTTTTGCACCACACTTTTAAAAGTTTAGCTAGAATTCAAAAGACATGTTTGGCGGAGGGGGCAAAATTTTCCCATTTTTTTCCTTGTGTCTTGGTGATAATGTGGTGCAAATGTCATGTGATGGAATGGTTATGTACATGTGACATGGTGACATGATATGATATGGTCACATTGTGACATGGATAGGAGGTGGTGCCCTGCTAGTGACCCATAAGCCTCAGGCACGTGCCCCGGCGAGGGGGGAGGGGCAGCTAAACCTTTTAACAGGAAGGAAAAAACTGGCGCAGCTTTCATTAAGACGCCGCAAAAAAATGCTGCGAAAAAAAAAATGGCGGAAAAAACGTCACACCGTCTTTTTACTCATAGCCTGCGCCTGTGCCTGTGCCTAGGGTACCTGCGACTGTACCTAGGGTACCTTACGCCTGTGCCTAGGGTACCTGCGCTTGTGCTTAGGGTACCTGCGCCTGTGCATAGGGTACCTGCGCCGGTCCCTAGGGTACCTGTGCCTGTGCCTAGGGTGCCTGCGCCTGTGCATAGGGTACCTACGCCTGTGCCTAGGGTACCTGTGCCTGTGCTTAGGGTACCTGCGCCTATGCCTCGGGTACCTGCACCTGTCCCTAGGGTACCTGCGCCTGTGCCTGGGGTGCCTGCGACTGTGCATAGGGTACCTGCGCCTGAGCCTAGGGTACGTGCGCCTGTGCTTAGGGTACCTTCGCCTGTGCCTAGATTACCTGCGCCTGTGCTTAGGGTACCTGCGCCTGTGCCTAGGGTACATGCGCCTGTGCCTACGGTTCCTGTGTCTGTGCCTAGGGTACTTGCGCCTGTCCCTAGGGTACGTGCACTTGTGCCTGGGGTACCTGCGCGTGTGCCTAGGGTACCTGCGCCTGTGCCTAGGGTACTTGCGATTGAGCTTAAGGTACCTGCACCTGTGCCTAGGGTACCTGCGCCTGTCCTTAGGGTACCTGTGCCTGTGCCTGGGGTGCCTGCGCCTGTGCCTAGGGTACTTGCGCCTGTGCCTAAGGTACCTGCACGTGTGCCTAGGGTACCTGCGCCTGTGCCTAGGGTACTTGCGCCTGTGCCTAGGGTACCTGCGCGTGTGCCTAGGGTACCTGCGCCTGTGCCTAGGGTACTTGCGATTGAGCTTAAGGTACCTGCACCTGTGCCTAGGGTACCTGCGCCTGTCCTTAGGGTACATGTGCCTGTGCCTGGGGTGCCTGCGCCTGTGCATAGGGTACTTGCGCCTGTGCCTAAGGTACCTGCACGTGTGCCTAGGGTACCTGCGCCTGTGCCTCGGGTACATGCGCCTGTCCCTAGGGTACCTGCGCATGTGCCTACGGTGCCTGCGACTGTGCATAGGGTACCTGCGCTTGTGCTTAGGGTACCTGCGCCTGTGCTTAGGGTACCTGCACCTGTGCCTAGGTGACCTGCGCCTGTGCCTAGGGTACATGCGCCTGTGCCCAGTGTACCTGCGCCTGTGCCTCGGGTTCTTGCGCCTGTCCCTAGGGTACCTACGCCTGTGCTTGGGGTGCCTGCGACTTTGCATAGGGTACGTGCGCCTGTGCCTAGATTACCTGCGCCTGAGCTTAGGATACCTGCGCCTGTGCCTAAGTTAATTGCGCCTGTTCTTAGGGCACCTGTGCTTGTGCCTAGGGTACATGCGCCTCTGCCTTCGGTACATGTGCCTGTGCCTAGGGTACTTGCGCCTGTCCCTAGGGTACGTGCGCATGTGCCTGGGGTACATACGCCTGTTCCTAGGGTACATGCGCAAGTGCCTAGGGTACCTCCGCTTGTGCTTAAGGTACCTGCGCCTGTGCCTAGGATACCTGCGCCTGTGCCGGGGGTGCCTGTCCCTAGGGTACCTGTGCCTATGCCTTGGGTGCCTGTGCCTGTGCATAGGGTACCTGCTCCTATGCCTAGGGAACCTGCGCCTGTGCCTAGGGTACCTGCCCTGTGCCTCGGGTACATGCGCCTGTCCCTAGGGTACCTGCACCTGTGCCTGGGGTGCCTGCGACTGTGCATAGGGTACCCGCGCTTGTGCCTAGGGTACCTGCGCATGTGCTTAGGGTACTTGCGCCTGTGCCTAGGTTACTTGCCCCTGTGCTTAGGGTACCTACGCCTGTGCCTATGGTACATGCGCCTGTGCCTACGGTACCTGCGCCTATGCCTAGGGTACCTGCGCCTGTCCCTAGGGTACGTGCGCCTGTGCTTGGGGTACTTGCGCCTGTACCTAGGGAACCTGCGCCTGTGCCTATGGTACCTGCGCCTATGCCTAGGGTACTTGCGCTTGTGTCTAGGGTACCTGCGCATGTGCCTACGGTACATGTGCCTTTGCTTAGGGTACCTGTGCCCGTCCCTAGGGTACCTGCGCCTGTGCCTAGGGTACGTGCGCCTGTGCCTAGAGTACCTGCGCCTGTGCCCAGGTTACCCGCGCCTGTGCCTAGGGTACCTGCGCCTGTGCCTATGATACCTCCGCATGTGTCCAGGTTACCTGCGCCTGTGCTTAGGGTACCTGCGCCTGTCCCTAGGGTACCTGCGCCTGTACCTATGGTACCTGCGCCTGTGTCCAGGTTACCTGTGCCTGTGCCTAGGGTACCTGCGCCTGTCCCTAGGGTACCTGTGCCTATGCCTAGGGTACCTGCTCCTGTGCATAGGGAAACTGCGCCTGTCCCTAGGGTACCTGCACCTGTGCCTAGGGTACCTGCGCCTGTGCCTAGGGTACTTGCGCCTCTGCCTAGGGTACCTGCTCCTGTGCTTAGGGTACTTGCGCGTGTCTCTAGGGTTCCTGCGCATGTGCCTAAGATACCAACGCCATTGCTTGGGGTACGTGCGCCTGTGCCTAGGATACCTGCGCCTGTGCCTAGGCGCAGGTACCCTAGGCACAGGCACAGGTACCATTGGCACAAGCGCACGTACCTTAGGCACAGGCCTATGTAAACTGGGCACAGGCGCAGGTGCCCTAGGCACAGGCGCAGGTACCCTAGGCACAGTCGCAGGTACCCTAGGGACAGGCGCAGGTATCCTAAGCACATGCGTAGGTACCCTAGGCACAGGCGCAAGTACTCTTAGCAAAGGCGCAGGTACCCTAGGCACAGGCGCAGGTACCCTAGGCACAGGCGCAGGTATCCTAGGCACAGGCGCAGCTACCCCAGGCACAGGCGCAGGTACCCTAGGGATAGGCGCAGGTACCCTAGGCACAGGCGCAGGTACCCTAAGCACAGGCGTAGGTACCCTAGGCACAGGCGCAAGTACTCTTAGCAAAGGCGCAGGTACCCTAGGCACAGGCGCAGGTACCCTAGGCACAGGCGCAGGTATCCTAGGCACAGGCGCAGATACCCCAGGCACAGGCGCAGGTACCCTAGGGATAGGCGCAGGTACCCTAGGCACAGGCGCAGGTACCCTAGGCACAGTCGCAGGTACCCTAGGCACAAGCGCAAGTACCCTAAGTACAGTCGCAAGTAACCTATGCATAGGTGCAGGTACACTAAGCACAGGCGCGGGTACCCTAGGCAAAGGCGCGGGTACCCTATGCACAGTCGCAGGCACCCCAGGCAACGGCGCTTGTACCCTAGGCACAGGCGCATGTACCCTAAGCACAGGCGCAGGTACCCTAGGCACAGGCGAAGGTACCCTAAGCAAAGGCGCAGGTACCATAGGCACAGGCGCAAGTACCCTAGGCACATGCGCAGGTACCCTAGGCACAGGCATAGGTACTGTAGGCACAGGCGCAGGTACCAAAGGCACAGACGTAGGTACCCTAGGAACAGGGGAGGTACCCTAGGCATAGGCGCAGGTACTCTAGGGATAGGCGCAGGTACCCTAGGCACAGGCACAGGTAACCTGGGCACAGGCGCAGGTACCCTAGGCACAGGCGCAGGTACCCTAGGCACAGGCGCAGGTAACCTGGGCACAGGCGCAGGTACCCTAGGCACAGGCGCAGGTAACCTGGGCACAGGCGCAGGTAACCTAGGCACAGGCACACGTACATTAGGCACATGCGCATGTATCTTGGGCACAGGCGCACGTACCCTAGGAACAGGCGCAGGTACCCTAGGCACAGGCGCAAGTACCCTAGGCACAGGCGCAGGTACTCTAGACACATGCGCAAGTACCCTAGACATAGGCGCAGGTACCCTAGGCACAGGCACAGGTACCCTAGGCACAGTCGCAGATACCCTAGGCGCAGGCGCAGGTACCCTATGGACAGGCGCAGGTACCCTAAGCAGAAGCGCAGGTGCCCTAGGCACAAGCGCAGGTACCCAAGGCACAGGCGCAGGTACCCTAAGAACAGGCGCAGGTACCCTAGGCACAGGCGCAAGTACCCTAAGCATAGGCGCAGGTACTCTAGGCATAAGCGCAGGCACCCTAAGCACAAGCGCAGGTACCCTAGGCATAGGCGCGGGTATCCTAGGCACAGGTGCAGGTAGCCTAGGCATTGGTGCAGGTACCTTAGGGACAGGTACAGGTACCCTAGGCACAGGCGCAGGTACCCTAGGGACAGGCGCATGTAACCTGGGCACAGGCGCACGTATCCTAGGCACACACGCAGGAACCCTAGGCAAAGGCACAGGTAACCTGGGTACAGGCGCAGGTACTCTAGGCACAGGCGCAGGTACCCTAAGCACAGGCGCAGGTATCCTAGGCACAGACGCAGGTACCAAAAGCACAGGCGCAGGTACCCTCGGCGCAGGCGCAGGTACCCTATGCACTGTCACAGGCACCCCAGGCACATGCGCAGGTACCTGTTCCACAGGCGCAGGTACCTTAGGGACAAGCGCAGCTACCCTAAGCACAGACGCAGGTACCATAGGGAGAGGTGCAGGTACCCTAAGCACAGGCATAGGTACCCTAGGCACAGGCACAAGTACCCTAGGCACATGCGCAGGTACCCTATGCACAGGCCCAGGTACCTTAGGCACAGTCGCAGGTACCCTAGGCACTGGCGCAGGTACCCTAGGCACAGGCGCATGTACCCTAGGCACATGCACAGGTACCCTAGGCACAGGCGCAGGTAACCTGGGCACAGGCGCAGGTACCATAGGCACAGACGCATGTACCCTAGGCACAAGCGCAGGTGCCCTAGGCACAGGCGCTGGTACCCTAGGCACAGGTGCAGGTACCCTAGGCACAGCCGCACGTACCATAGGCACAGACGCATGTACCCTAGGCACAAGCGCAGGTGCCCTAGGCACAGGCGCTGGTACCCTAGGCACAGGTGCAGGTACCCTAGGCACAGGCACAGGTATCGTAAGCACTGGCGCAGGTACCCTAGGCACAGGTACAGGTACCCTATGCATAGTCGCAGGCACCCCAGGCACAGGCGCGGGTATCTTAAGGACAGGCGCAAGTACCCTAGGCACACGCGTAGGTACCCTAAGCACAAACGCAGGTACCCCAGGCACAGGCGCAGGTACCCTAAGCACAAGTACAGGTACCCTAAGCATAGGCGCAGGTACCCTAGGCACAGGCGTAGGTACCCTAGGCACAGGCGGAGGTACCTTACGCACAAGCGCAGGTACCCTAGGCACAGGCGCAGGTATCCTAGGCACAGGCGCAGGTACCCTAGGCACAGGAGCAGGTACGCCAGGCACAGGCGGAGGTAACTTGGGCACGGGCGCATGTACCCTAGGCAGAGGCACAGGTACCCTAGCCACAGGCGCAGGTACCCTACGTACAGGCGCAGGTACCCTAGGCACAGGCGTAGGCACCCTAGGTAAAGGCGCAGGTACCCTAGGCATAGGCGCATGTACCCTAGGCATTGGCGCGGGTACCTTAAGCACAGGCGCAAGTACCCTAGGCACAGGCGCAAGTACCCTAGGCACAGGCGCAGGTATCCTAGGCACAAGCGCAGGTACCCTAGACACGGGCGCAGGTACCGTAGGCACAGGCCCTGGTACCCTAGGCACAGGCGCAGGTACCGTAGGCATTGGCGCAGGTACCCTAGGCACAAGCGCAGGTACCCTAAGCAGAGGCGCAGGTACCTTAGGCACAGGCGCATGTACCTTAGGGACAGGCGCAGATACCCTAAGCACAGGCGCAGGTACCCTAGGCACAGGCACAGGTACCCTAGGCACAGGTGCAGGTACCGTAAGCAAAGGTGCACGTACCCTAGGCACAGGTGCAGGTACCCTAGGCACAGGCGCAGGTACTCTAGGCACATGCGCAGGTACCCTAGACACAGGCGCAGGTACCCTAGGCACAGGTGCAGGTACCGTAGGCAAAGGTGCACGTACCCTAGGCACAGGTGCAGGTACCCTAGGCACAGGCGCAGGTACTCTAGGCACATGCGCAGGTACCCTAGACACAGGCGCAGGTACCCTAGGCACAGGTGCAGGTACCGTAGGCAAAGGTGCACGTACCCTAGGCACAGGTGCAGGTACCCTAGGCACAGGCGCAGGTACTCTAGGCACATGCGCAGGTACCCTAGACACAGGCGCAGGTACCCTAGGCACAGGTGCAGGTACCGTAGGCAAAGGTGCACGTACCCTAGGCACAGGTGCAGGTACCCTAGGCACAGGCGCAGGTACCTTAGGCACAGGCGCATGTACCTTAGGGACAGGCGCAGATACCCTAAGCACAGGCGCAGGTACCCTAGGCACAGGCACAGGTACCCTAGGCACAGGTGCAGGTACCGTAAGCAAAGGTGCACGTACCCTAGGCACAGGTGCAGGTACCCTAGGCACAGGCGCAGGTACCCAAGGAACAGGCGCAGATACCCTAGGAACAGGGGCAGGTACCATAGGCACAGGCGCAGGTACCCTGGGGATAGGCACAGGTACCCTACGCACAGGCGCAGGTAACCTGGGCACAGGCGCAGGTACCCTAGGCACAGGCGCAGGTACCCTAGGGACAAGTGCAAGTACCCTAGGCACGAGCGCAGGTAACCTGGGCACGTGCGCAGGTATCCTAGGCAGAGGTGCCGGTACCCTAGGCATAGGCGCGGGTAACCTGGGCATAGGCGCAGGTACCCTAGGCACAGGCGCAGGTACCCTAGGCACATGCGCAAATACCCTAGGGACGGGCGCAGGTACCCTAAGCATAGGCGCAGGTACCCTAGGCACAGGCGCAGGTACACTAGACATAGGCGCAGGTACCCTAGGCACAGGCGCAGGTACCACAGGCACAAGCGCAGGTATCCTAGGCACAGGCACAGGTACCCCAGGCACAGGCACACGTACCCCGGGGATAGGCGCAGGTACCCTAAGCACAGGCGTAGGTACCGTAGGCATAGGCGCATGTACCCTAGTCACAGGCGCAGGTACGCTAAGCACAGGCGCAGGTAACCTAGGCACAGGCGCAGGTACCCTAAGCACGGGCGAAGGTACCCTAGGCACAGGCGCAGGTACCCTATGCACAGTCGTAGGCACCCCAAGCACAGGCGCAGGTACCCTAGGGACAGGCGCAGGTACCCGAGGCACAAGCGCAGGTACCCTAGACACAGGCGCAGGTACCCTAGGCACGGGCGCAGGTACCCTAAGCATAAGCGCAGGTACCTTGGGCACAAGCGCAGGTAACCTGTGCATAGGCGCACGCACCACAGGCACAGGCGCAGGTATCCTAGGGACAGGCGTTGGTACCCTAGGCACAGGCCAAGGTACCCTAGGCACAAGCGCAAGTAACCTGGGCACAGGCGCATGTACCCTACGCACAGGCGCAGGTACCCTAGGCACAAGCGCAAGTACCCTAGGCACTGGCTCAGGTACTCAAGGCACAGGCGCAGGTACCCTAGGCACAGGCGCAGGTACCCTAGGCACAGGCGCAGGTACCCGAGGCACAGGCGCAGGTAACCTGGGCACAGGCGCAGGTACCCTAGGTGTCAGGATGAGAGCCACGTGGATGCGGTCCCGACGTTGGTCTGATAGACTCTAGTGGTTCACGTCTTCTGTTTTGGGCGAATCTGAGACTGAGCGTGAGCTTTCTGGTTGCCTCACGCTATGTGAGCAGGAATTTAGAGACAGTCAGTTTGCAAAGGGAATAACGTCGTTTTGCGTTATATTTTGAACATAGACATGATCACAACATGTATAGGGCTAGTCATGAGCTTTCCAACGCACCAAACCGCGCACGATTCAGCCAAGCGTAGCTCAAGTTATACTTGCCGAAGCACAGGTCTCACCCACCACATAAACGCCTAACGCCTCCATGGCGCGCACACGCCGTGGCGCCTTCCTTCACGTGCGAAGCGCCTTTCCCAATGCGCATGTCCACTTGCACGTGGTGTAGGGGTCCCCTGCACTGTTTCCACGCACCCTACCCACTTTTGGGTCGAGTTTGGTGATGGGGTGTGACGAGGTTCGAAACCTGTCCGCGGACCTGCAGTCAGAATTTTGACTAAGTCCCCGAGTAACAAAACGTACTACTGAGATTCGGACGTCGAGCCAGGATTCTGGCTAAGTCCCTCAGTAACAACCTGCACTACTGCGTCCGGTGGATGATCAACCTGATCAGGTGGATCATCCACCGGACGCCTCGGCAGGTCTATCGGAGCATTTTCTCCACATGGTAATTTTGTTACTCGATCCGGTCGATTATCCACCGGATTTCGAGTCGCAGCCGGCTCCCAGAGTCGCTGCGCACACCCCAATTTTGGAAGGCCATACCTCCCTCAATACTTGTCCGATTCCGGTGAAACAACTTCCACCGGTTCAGCGACTCGCCAAATTTACGGGGCAATCCTCCATTTTAGGATCCAAGCAATTGTCGGGTCGCCAGATCCGCCGGAGCGGAGTTTTCACTTTCTGGCGGTTCGTCAGCGCCTCCCGGCGCCACACTTGGGCATGCGGAGGGGCAAGTTTTCAACAGTAACCTGTGTACAGGCGCAGGTACCATAGGCACAGGCTCAGGTACCCCAGGCACAGTCGCAGGTACCCTAGGCACAGGCGCATGTACCCTAGGCACAGGCGTAGGTACCCTAGGCACAGGCGCAGGTACCCCAAGCACAGGCGCAGGTACCCTAGGGACAGCAGGTACCCTAGGGACAGGCGCAGGTACCCTAGCCTAGGGTACCTGCGCCTATGCCTAGGGTACGTGCGCCTGAGCTTATGGTACCTGCGCCTGTGCCTCGGATCCCTAGGCACAGGCGCAGGTATCTTAGGCACAGGTGCAAGCACCCTAAGCACAGGCGCAATTACACTAGGCACATGCGCAGGTACCCTAGGCACAGGCGCAGGTACCATAGGCACAGGCGCAGGTACCCTAGGCACTGGCGCAGATACCCTAGACACAGGCTCAGGTACCCTAGGCACATGCGCAGGTACCCTAGACGGAGGCGCAGGTACCTTAGGCACAGGCGCAGGTACCCTAGACACAGGCGCAGGTATCCTAGGCATAGGCGCAGGTGCCCTAGGTACAGGCGCAGGTAACCTAAGCACAGGCGCAGGTACCCTAGGCACACGCCCAGGTACCACAGGCACAGGCGCAGGTACCCTAGGCAGAAAAGCAGGTACCCCAGGCACAGGCTCAGGTAACTTGGGCACGGGCGCAGGAGCCCTAGGCACAGGCACAGGTACCATAGGCACAGTTGCAGGTACCCTAGGCACAGGCGCAGGTACCTTAGGCACAGGCGTAGGTACTCTAGGAACAGGCGCAGGTACCTTAGGCACATGCGCAGGTACCCTAGGCACAGGCGCAGGTACCCTAGGCACAGGCGCAGGTACCCTAGACACGGGCGCAGGTACCCTAGGCACAGGCGCAGGTACCCTAGGCACAGGCGCAGGTACCCTAGGTACAGGCGCAGGTACACTAGGCACATGCGCAGGTACCCTAAGCACAGGCGCAGGTACCTCAGGAAAAGGCGCGGGTACCGTAAGGACAGGCGCAGGTACCCTAAGCACAGGCGCAAGTACCCTAGGCACAGGCGGAGGCACCCTAGGCACAGGCGCAGGTACCCTAAGCAAAGGCGCACGTACCCTAGGCACTGGCGCAGGTACCCTAAGCACAGGCGTAGGTACCCTAGGAACAGGTGCAGTTACCCTAGGCATAGGGGCAGGTACCCTAGGCACAGGCGCAGGTACCCTAGGGACATGCGCAGGTACCCTAGGCACAGGCGCAGGTAACCTGGGAACAGGCGCAGGTACCCTAGGCACAGGCGCAGGTACCTTAGGGACAGGCGCAGGTACCCTAGGCACAAGCGCAGGTAACCTGGGAACAGGCGCAGGTACCCTAGGCACAGGCGCAGGTACCTTAGGGACAGGCGCAGGTACCCTAGGCACAAGCGCAGGTAACCTGGGCACGGGCGCAGGTATCCTAGGCACAGGCGCATGTACCCTAGGCACAGGCGCGGGTGACCTGGACACAAGCGCAGGTACACTAGGCACAGGCGCAGGTACCCTAGGCACAAGCGCAGGTACACTAGGGACGGCCGCAGGTACCCTAAGAATAGGCGCAGGTACCATAGGCACAGGCACAGGTACCCTAGACACAGGCGCAAGTACCGTAGGCACAGGCGTAGGTACCCTAGGCACAGGCGCAGGTACCCTAGGCACAGGCGCAAGTACCACAGGCACAGGCGCACGTACCCTAGGCACAGGCGCAGGTACCCTAGGCACAGGCGCAAGTACCACAGGCACAGGCGCACGTACCCTAGGGACGGGCGTAGGTACCCTAGGCACAGGCGCAGGTACCGCAGGCACAGAAGCATGTACCCTAGGCACAGGCGCAAGTACCCTAAGCACAGGCGCAGGTAACCTAGGCACAGGTGCAGGTACCCTAAGCACAGGCGCAAGTACCATAGGCACAGGCGCAGGTAACCTATGCATAGGCGCAGGCACCCCAAGCATAGGCGCAGGTACCGTAGGGACGGGCGCAGGTACCCGAGGTACATGCGCAGGTACCCTAGGCACAGGCGCAGGTACCCTAGGCACAGGCGCAGGTACCCTATGCACAGGCGCACGCACCCCAGCCACAGGCAAAGGTACCCTAGTTACAGGCACAGGTACCCTAGGCACAGGCGCAGGTTGTTGAAGATTTTCCCCTCTGCATGCCCAAGTGCGGCGCTGGGAGGCGCCGACGAGCCGCCAGAGAGAGGAAATTCCTCGTCGACGGATCAGGCGACTCGATGATTGCTCGGATCCTAAAATGCAGGATTGCCCCTGAAAGTTGATGAGTTGCTGAATCCGGTGGAAGTTGTTTCACCGGAATCGGACAAGTATCGAGGGAGATATGGGCTTCCAAAGTTGGGGTGTGCATGGCGGTTCTGGGAGCCGGCCGCGGTTCGACTTCCGGTTAATAATCGACCGGAACGAGTAACAAAATGCCATCTGGGGATTTTGCTCCGGAAGGTCTGCCGAGGCGTCCGGTGGATGATCCGCCGGATTTCAGAAGTGCAGTTTGTTACTGAGGGACTTAGCCAAAATCCTGGCTCAGAGTCCGAAACTCAGTAGTACAGTTTGTTACTCGGGGACTTACTCAAAATTTCCGACTGGAGGTCCGCGAACAGGTTTCGACCCACATCAATCCCCATCACCAAACTCGATGATTAACTCATCGAAACAGACCCCAAAGGCGCGAGGGGCGCCGCCACTACGCGTAGGGACATCTGCGCCTCCGGAATGGCGTTTTGATGGGTCCTTGATGTGTGAGGGCGCCTCGGCGGGCGACGTGGTGCGCGCCGCCGACTGAGCGGCTGATTTGGGGTGCTGCGCTTCGGATGACGCAGCGGGAGCTACCGTGATCCGAATCGCACACGGTTTGGTGCGTTGGAGTAATCATGACTACCCCTACAAATGTTCAGATCATGTCCATGTTCCAAATATAATGCAAAATCACGTTCTTCCCTTCGCAAAAGTGACTATCTCGCAAATACCTTCAACTCCAAGAAACATAGCGTGAGGCGACCAGAAAGCTCACGCTCAGACTCAGAACCCGCACAAAACATAGCCGTGAACGCAGAAGACCCGCCGGGGCACGTTGGAACTGCCTCCACCCGGGGACCGGTTTCTGACACATGTACCCTAAGCACAAGCGCAGGTACCCTAGGCACAGGCGCAGGTACCCTAGGCACAGGCGCAGGTACCCTAAGCACAGGCGCAGGTACCCTGGGCACAGGCGCAGGTAACCTGTGCACAGGCACACGCACCACAGGCAGAGGCGCAGGTATCCTAGGGACAAGAGCTGGTACCCTACGCATAGGCGAAGGTACCCTAGGCACAAGCGCATGACCTGGGCACAAGCGCATGTACCCTAGGCACAGGCGCAGGTACCCTAGGCACAGGCGCAGGTACCCTAGGCACTGGCTCTGGTACCCTAGGCACAGGCGCAGGTACCCTAGGCACAGGCGCAGGTACCCTAGGCACAGGCGCCGGTACCCGAGGCACAGGCGCAGGTAACCTGGGCACAGGCGCAGGTACCCTAGGCACAGGCGCAGGTACCCTAGGCACAGGCGCAGGTACCCTAGGCACAGGCGCCGGTACCCGAGGCACAGGCGCAGGTAACCTGGGCACAGGCGCAGGTACCCTAGGCACAAGCGCAGGTATCCCAGGCACAGGCGCAGGTACCCTACGCACAGGCGCAGGTACCCTAGGCACAGGCGCAGGTACCCAAGGCACAGGCGCAGGTACCCTAAGCACACGCGCAGGTACCCTAGGCACAGGCGAAGGTACCCTAAGCACAGGCGCAGGTACCCTAGGCACAGGCGCACGTACCCTATGCACAGTCGCAGGCACCCCAGGCAAAGGCGTGGGTACCCTAGGGACATGCGCAGGTACCCTAGGCACAAGCAGGTACCCTAAGCACAGACGCAGGTACCCTAGGCACAAGCGCAGGTACCCTAAGCACAAGTGCAGGTACCCTAAGCACAGGCGCGTTACCCTAGGCACAGGCGCAGGTACACTAGGCACGGGCGCAGGTACCTTACGCACAGGCGTAGGTACCCTAGGCACAGGCGCAGGTACCCTAGGCAGAGGCGCAGGTACCCCAGGCACAGGCGCAGGTACCTTAGGCACAGGCGCAGGTACCGTAGGCACAGGCGCAGGTACCCTAGGCAGAGGCGCAGGTACCCCAGGCACAGGCGCAGGTACCTTAGGCACAGGCGCAGGTACCGTAGGCACAGGCGCAGGTACCCTAGGCAGAGGCGCAGGTACCCCAGGCACAGGCGCAGGTACCTTAGGCACAGGCGCAGGTACCGTAGGCACAGGCGCAGGTACCCTAGGCAGAGGCGCAGGTACCCCAGGCACAGGCGCAGGTACCTTAGGCACAGGCGCAGGTACCGTAGGCACAGGCGCAGGTACCCTAGGCAGAGGCGCAGGTACCCCAGGCACAGGCGCAGGTACCTTAGGCACAGGCGCAGGTACCGTAGGCACAGGCGCAGGTACCCTAGGCAGAGGCGCAGGTACCCCAGGCACAGGCGCAGGTACCTTAGGCACAGGCGCAGGTACCGTAGGCACAGGCGCAGGTACCCTAGGCAGAGGCGCAGGTACCCCAGGCACAGGCGCAGGTACCTTAGGCACAGGCGCAGGTACCGTAGGCACAGGCGCAGGTACCCTAGGCAGAGGCGCAGGTACCCCAGGCACAGGCGCAGGTACCTTAGGCACAGGCGCAGGTACCGTAGGCACAGGCGCAGGTACCCTAGGCAGAGGCGCAGGTACCCCAGGCACAGGCGCAGGTACCTTAGGCACAGGCGCAGGTACCGTAGGCACAGGCGCAGGTACCCTAGGCAGAGGCGCAGGTACCCCAGGCACAGGCGCAGGTACCTTAGGCACAGGCGCAGGTACCGTAGGCACAGGCGCAGGTACCCTAGGCACAGGCGCAGGTACCCTGGGCACAGGCGCAGGTACCCTAGGCACAGGCGCGGGTGCCCTAGGCACAGGCGCAGGTACCCTAAGCACGGGCGCAAATACCCTAGGCACAGGCGCAGGTACCGTAGGCACAGGCGCAGGTACCCTAGGCAGAGGAGCAGGTACCCCAGGCACAGGCTCAGGTAACTTGGGCAAGGGCGCAGGTACCGTAGGCACAGGCACATGTACCATAGGCAGAGGCGCAGGTACCCTAGGCACAGGCGCAGATACCTTAGGCACAGGCATAGGTACCTTAGGCACAGGCGCTGGTACCCTAGGCACAGGCGCAGGTACCCTAAGCACAGGCGCAGGTACCCTAGGCACGGGCGCAGGTACCCTAAGCAAAGGCGCACGTACCCTAGGCACAGGCGTATGTACCTTAGGCAGAGGCGCAGGTACCCCAGGAACAGGCGCAGTTACCCTAGGCACAAGGGCAGGTACCATAGGCACACGCGCAGGTACCCTAGGGACAGGCGCAGGTACCCTAGGCACAGGCGCAGGAAACCTGGGCACAGGCACAGGTACCCTAGGCACAGGCGCAGGTACCCTAGGGACAGGCGCAGGTACCCTAGGCACAAGCGCAGGTAACCTGGGCACGGGCGCAGGTATCCTAGGCATAGGCGCATGTACCCTAGGCACAGGCGCGTGTAACCTGGGCACAAGCGCAGGTACACTAGGCACAAGCGCAGGTACCCTAGGCATAGGCGCACGTACCCTAGGGACGGCCGCAGGTACCCTAAGCATAGGCGCAAGTACCATAGGCATAGGCGCAGGTACCCTAGACACAAGCGCAGGTACCCTAGGCACAGGCGCAGGTACCCTAGGCACAGGCGCACGTACCCTAGGCATAGGCGCAGGTACCCAAGGCACAGGCGCACGTACCCTAGGGACATGCGCAGGTACCCTAGGCACAGGCGCAGGTACCGTAGGCACAGGACCATGTACCCTAGGCACGGGCGCAGGCACCCTAGGCACAGGCGCAGGTAACCTAGGCACAGGCGCCGGTACCATAAGGACATGCAGAGATAGCTTAGGCACAGGCGCAGATACCCTATGCACAGTGGCAGGCACCCCAGGCACAGGCGCAGGTACCCTATGGACAGGCGCAGGTACCGGAGGCACAGGCGCAGGTACCCTAGGCACAGGCGCAAGTACCCTAGGCACAGGCGCAGGTACCCTAGGCACAGGTGCAGGTACCCTAGGCACAGGCGCAGGTACCGGAGGCACAGGCGCAGGTACCCTAGGCACAGGTGCAGGTACCCTAGGCACAGGCGCAGGTACCGGAGGCACAGGCGCAGGTACCCTAGGCACAGGTGCAGGTACCCTAGGCACAGGCGCAGGTACCGGAGGCACAGGCGCAGGTACCCTAGGCACAGGTGCAGGTACCCTAGGCACAGGCGCAGGTACCGGAGGCACAGGCGCAGGTACCCTAGGCACAGGTGCAGGTACCCTAGGCACAGGCGCAGGTACCGGAGGCACAGGCGCAGGTACCCTAGGCACAGGTGCAGGTACCCTAGGCACAGGCGCAGGTACCGGAGGCACAGGCGCAGGTACCCTAGGCACAGGTGCAGGTACCCTAGGCACAGGCGCAGGTACCGGAGGCACAGGCGCAGGTACCCTAGGCACAGGTGCAGGTACCCTAGGCACAGGCGCAGGTACCGGAGGCACAGGCGCAGGTACCCTAGGCACAGGTGCAGGTACCCTAGGCACAGGCGCAGGTACCGGAGGCACAGGCGCAGGTACCCTAGGCACAGGTGCAGGTACCCTAGGCACAGGCGCAGGTACCGGAGGCACAGGCGCAGGTACCCTAGGCACAGGTGCAGGTACCCTAGGCACAGGCGCAGGTACCGGAGGCACAGGCGCAGGTACCCTAGGCACAGGTGCAGGTACCCTAGGCACAGGCGCAGGTACCGGAGGCACAGGCGCAGGTACCCTAGGCACAGGTGCAGGTACCCTAGGCACAGGCGCAGGTACCGGAGGCACAGGCGCAGGTACCCTAGGCACAGGTGCAGGTACCCTAGGCACAGGCGCAGGTACCGGAGGCACAGGCGCAGGTACCCTAGGCACAGGTGCAGGTACCCTAGGCACAGGCGCAGGTACCGGAGGCACAGGCGCAGGTACCCTAGGCACAGGTGCAGGTACCCTAGGCACAGGCGCAGGTACCGGAGGCACAGGCGCAGGTACCCTAGGCACAGGTGCAGGTACCCTAGGCACAGGCGCAGGTACCGGAGGCACAGGCGCAGGTACCCTAGGCACAGGTGCAGGTACCCTAGGCACAGGCGCAGGTACCGGAGGCACAGGCGCAGGTACCCTAGGCACAGGTGCAGGTACCCTAGGCACAGGCGCAGGTACCCTAGGCACAGGCGCAGGTACCCTATGCACAGGCGTAGGCACCCAAGCCACAGGCAAAGGTACCCTAGTTACATGCACAGGTACCATAGGCACAGGCGCAGGTACCCTAAGCACAAGCGGAGGTACCCTAGGCACAGGCGCAGGTACCCTAGGCACAGGCGCAGGTACCCTAAGCACGGGCGTAGGTACCCTAGGCACGAGCGCAGGTAACCTGTGCACAGGCGCACGCACCACAGACTCAGGCGCAGATATCCTAGGGACAAGCGCTGGTACCCTAGGCATAGGCGAAGGTACCCTAGGCAAAAGCGCATGATCTGGGCACAGGCGCATGTACCCTAGGCACAAGCGCAGGTACCTTAGGCACAGGCGTAGGTACCCTAGGCACTGGCTCAGGTACCCTAGACACAGGCACAGGTACCCTAGGCACAGGCGCAAGTACCCTAGGCACAGGCGCCGGTAACCGAGGCACAGGCGCAAATAACCTGGGCACAGGCGCAGGTACCCTAGGCACAAGCGCAGGTACCCCAGGCACAGGCGCAGGTACCCTACGCACTGGCGCAGGTACCCTAGGCACAGGCACAGGTACCCTAGGCACAGGCACAGGTACCCTAAGCACAGGCACAGGTACCCTAGGTACAGGCGCAGGTACCATATGCACAGTTCCAGGCACCCCAGGCAAAGACGCGGGTACCCTAAGGACATGCGCAGGTACCCTAGGCACAAGCAGGTACCCTAAGCATAGACGCAGGTACCCTAGTCACAGGCGCAGGTACCCTAAGCACAAGCGCAAGTACCCTAAGCACAGGCGCGTTACCCTAGGCACAGGCGCAGGTACACTAGGCACGGGCGCAGGTACCTTACGCACAGGCGCAGATACCCTAGGCACAGGCGCAGGTACCCTAGGCACACGTGCATGTACCCTAGGCACAGGAGCAGGTACCCCAGGCACAGGCTCATTTAACTTGGACACAGGCGCAGGTACCTTAGGCACATGCACATGTACGCTAGGCACAGGCGCAGGTACCCTAGGCACAGGCGCAGGTACCCTAGGCACAGGCGCAGGTACCCTAGGCACA
>SZWC01004898.1:126798-157908 GCA_023375785.1 Penium margaritaceum
GTCACACTTTGGCACTAGAGCATCACACTTTAGCACTAGAGCGTCACACTTTGGCACTAGAGTTTCACACTCTGGCACTAGAGCTTCACACATTGCCACTAGAGCGTCACACTTTGGCACTAGAGCGTCACACTTTGGCACTAGAGTGTCACACTTTGGCACTAGGGCGTCACACTTTGGCACTAGAGCGTCACACTTTGGCACTAGAGCGTCACACTTTGGCACTAGAGCTTCGCGCTTTGGCACTAGAGCTTCACACTTTGGCACAATAGCATCACAGTGTGAAGGCAGTTGTGCGACAAGTATTTGATTTGGAACAAATGGTTGATTTGCGACAGACAATTGATTTGCGACAGGGAGTTGATTTGTGACAGGCAGTTGATTTGCGACAGGCAGTTGATTTGCAACAGGGAGTTGATATGCGACAGGGAGTTGATTTGCGACAGGGAGTTGAGGTGGGGCAGGGAGTTGTTTTGCAAGAGGCAGTTGATTTGCGACAGGGAGTTGATTTGGGACATAAAGTTGATTTGCGACAGGCAGTTGATTTGTGACTGGGAATTGATTTGCGACAGGGAGTTGATTTGCGATAGGGAGTTTCTTTGCGACTGGCAGTTGATTTGAAACAGGGAGTTAATTTGCAAGAGGCTGTTGATTTGCGATAGGCATTTGATTTGCGACAGGCAATTGATTTGCAACAGGGAGTTGATTTGTGACAGGGAGATGATTTGCCACAGGGGATTGATTAGCGACAGGGAGTTGATTTGCGACAGGGAGTTGATTTGCGACTAGGTGCTGATTTGCAACAGGAAGTCGATTTGATAGAGGGAGTTGATTTGAGACAGGCAGTTGATTTGGGACAGGCAGTTGATTCGGGACAGGCAGTTGATTTGTGACAGTTACTTGATTTGCGACAGGGAGTTGATTTGCGACAGGGAGTTGATTTGCGACAGGCAAACGATTTGTGACAGGGATTATAATTGCAACAGGGAGTTCATTTGCGACAGGCAGTTGATCCGCGACATGAAGTTGATTTGCGACAGGGAGTTCATTTATGACAGGGAGTTGATTTGCAACATTCAGTTGATTTGCGACAGGGAGTTGATTTGCGACAGGAAGTGGATTTGCGATATAAAATTAATTTGCGACAGGGAGTTGATTTGCGACAAAGTTGATTTACGACAGGAATTTGTGCGACAAGGAGTTGATTTGGGACAAATGGTTTATTTGTGACAGACAATTGATTTGCGACAGGGAGTTGACTTGCGACAGGAAGTTGATCCGCAACATGAAGTTGATTTACGACAGGGAGTTGATTTGCGACAGGGAGTTGATTTGCAACATTCAGTTGATTTGCGACAGGGAGTTAATTTGTGACAGGAAGTTGATCTGCGATAGAAAGTTAATTTGCAATAGGGATTTGATTTGCGACGGAGTTGATTTGCGACAGGCAGTTGTGCAAATAAGAGTTGATTTGGGACAAATGGTTGATTTGCGACAGACAATTGATTTGTGACATGGAGTTGATTTGCGACAGGGAGTTGATTTGCGACAGGGAGTTGATTTGGGACAGGGAGTTGATTTGCGACAGACAGTTGATTTGCGATAGGGAGTTGATTTGGGACAGAAAGTTGATTTGCGACAGGTAGTTGATTTGTGATTGGGAGTTGATTTGCGACTGGGAGTTGATTTGTGATAGGGTGTTGATTTGCGACTGGCAGTTGATTTGCGACAGGGAGTTCATTTGCGAGAGGCTGTTGATTCACGATAGGCAATTGATTTGCGATAGGCAATTGATTTGCAACAGGGAGTTGATTTGTGATAGGGAGTTGATTTGCCACACAGAATTGATTAGCGACAGGGAGTTGATTTGCGACAGGGCGTTGATTTGCGACTAGGAGCTGATTTGTGACAGGCAGTCGATTTGAGAGAGGGAGTTGATTTGCGATAGGCAGTTGATTTGGGACAGGCAGTTGATGTGGGACAGGCAGTTGATTTGCGACAGGAAATTGATTTGCGACAGGGAGTTGATTTGCGACAGGGATTTGATTTGCGACAGGCAGACGATTTGTGACAGGGATTTTACTTGCAACAGGGAGTTGATTTGCGACAGGCAGCTGATCCGCGACATGAAGTTGATTCGCGACAGGGAGTTGATTTGCAACATTCAGTTGACTTGCAACTGGGAGTTGATTAGCGACAGGAAGTTGATTTGCAATATAAAGTTAATTTGCGACAGGGAGTTGATTTGCGACAGGGAGTTGATTTGCGACATTGAGTTGATTTGCGAGAGGGAGTTGATTTGGGACAGCGAGTTGATTTGCGACAGGGAATTGACTTGCGACAGGCAGTTGATCTGCGACAGGTAGTTGATTTGTGATAGGGAGTTGATTTACGATAGAGAGTTGATTTGCGACATGGAGTTGATTTGCGACAGGGAGTTCATTTGGGACAGTGAGTTGATTTTGCGATAGGGAATTGATTTGCGACAAGGAGTTGATTTGCGACTGGGAGTTGATTTGCGACATTGAGTTGACTTGCGACAGGTTGTTGATTGCGACAGGGAGTTAATTTGTGACGGGGAGTTGTTTTGTGACAGGCAGTTGATCTGCGACAGGGAGTTGATTTGTGACATGCAGTTGATTTGCGACTGGTAGGTGATTTGCAAAAGGGAGTTGGTTTACGAGAGGTAGTTGATTTGCGACAGGCACTTGATTTGTGACAGGCAATTGATTTGCGACAGGGAGTTGATTTTCGACAAGGAGTTGATTTGCCACAAGGAATTGATTAGCGACATGGAGTTAATTTGCAACAGGCAGTTCATTTGCGACTGGAAGCTGATCTGCAACAGGCAGTCAATTTGCGACAGGGAGTTGATTTGCGACAGTGAATTGTCTAGACATTGCCAGGCATTGTTTGTTGCTGCTGTTGTTGGAGCTGATACTGTGGCGGCCGCTGCTGAGGGGAGTGGATGCCCGAGTGTTGGGAGATGCTCAGAGATGGTTTCATAGTCGGGGTCAGGAGTGAGCAGCGGTAGTGAGATTGGTCGTGGATGAACAGGGGTGTGTGCGGGAGAGAGTGTTGGCGGGGTGGATGCTGTTGGAGGATTGACTGGTGAGGATGGAGTAGCTGGTGGAGGATGGATGGTCGGAGTTACGGGCACTGCGGGCTGTTTTGGGAAGAGAGTCCAGGTAAGAGGAGTAGTGGAGATGGGGGCTGATTGACGGAAGAAAGGAGTAATCTCGTCGAAGTGGACATCCGTGCTCCAGGTTTCCTGTTTAAGTTCTGGCTCGTATAACAAGTACCCAGAGGAGTTGAGGGCGAATTCAATGAACATGCGGCGTGAGGCTCGTGGGTCAACCTTGGAGAGATGAGCGTGAGCTCTGTCAGCCTTGTTGATCAGGACGCAGGCTGTAGAACCCCATACTCGAAGTTTGGAGACGTCGAGCTTGTATCCCAGCCAAAGTTCTGCTGGGGTGATGTCGGGAAGATGCTTGGCTGGATAATAGTTGTGCACTCTGGTGGGATAGCGGAGTGCATAGGTCCAGAAGGTTTTTCATGCCCCAGCATGCACAAGTAGAGTGCAAGTGAGGACGACCAAGACCCCATTCCGTCTTTCTGCCACTCCGTTCTGCTCTGGTGCTTCTGGTACACTCATTTCATGCCCAATGCCGCGTTCTGTCAGAAATTCACGGAGTTCATGAGACAAAAATTCACCACCTCTGGCTGTCCAAATTTTACCAATGGACCGGTTGAGGCTGTTCATTTGATACTTGGACCACTTGATAAAGGTAGGCCTGGCATCAGCTTTAAACTTGAGGGGGATTGTTGCGCTGAAGCCGGAGTGATGATCCACAATGGTGAGGAAGTACTCATAGCCCTAAAGAGAGGTGGGGCGAATTGGTCCCACCAGATCCATGTGGAGGATGTCCAGAGGTCTTGCTGCTCGTGCGGTTCGAGGAGGGTAAGGGGATGCTTCTAATTTTCCAAGACTGCAAGCAGTGCAAGGTGGTCCTCCAGACGGGTCAGAGGTGAGAGGGGCGGCAGGCCTTTCACCATGCTTTTGGCATAGAGACGAAGAAGGGCATTGAAATTAGGATGAACCAGGTGGTGATGATGCAGGAGCAGAGGATGGGACAGACTCCGGCAATCACAGGTGGAGGGTTGAACATTGGCTTCAACGGCGAAGATGGCGGTTGTTCGGGGAATCTGCAGTCGGTAGAGATTGTTGCGGACAGTGAAGGTTGCCAGAGGTTTGTTGTCAGTTGTCGTTAGTCGGGCTTCTGACCCGTACGCAGGGAAGAAGATGTTTACTCCTTCCTTGTGGAGCTGGTGAACTGAGAGGAGGTTGTGTCGAAGGTCCACAGTGTGGTAACCCCGAATCTGACCACTTGGTGCGGCTAGAGACGTGAGAGTAGCGGAGTAGCGGCACAGTGATGTCATTCACTTGGTCGCGCCGGTGATGGTCACTGGAGTTGCCAGTGGCATGGTGATATCGACGTCTTTGAGTGCAGGAATAGCACACCCGAAATCAAGGACATGCTCAATGTCGAGGGAGTCTGACGTTGCAAGAAGTGATAGCGGAGGTGGTTCTCCATCTTGGACAGGGACCCGAGCGACATCGAAGAAAGCGGGCTCGGGTGTGATGTCAGACTCTGCATTGTCATTGTCTGGTGCGGCACGCGGTGGCAGGTTGTAAACAAGTACGGTTGCGACTGCGAAGATGATTTCTAGAAGCATAATGGCAAGTTACCAGGGTTGGGAACCTAGCGCTCTGATGCCATGTCAGGATTATGGCAACCAGGAAGGAGCGACTCGAGGAGACCTTTCTCGCTGATGGATGCCAAGTGTTGAGTTGAATCGTCATTCACAAGGTACAGATCTGAGCGATGCAAGGGAGGCAAGTTGCTGAAGGACGGAAACGATAGCAGCTCCAATGAGGACGAGGAAAAATGATTGATTAATAGAATAGCGGAAGCAAAAAGGTACTCTGGTCTAACCTACCCAAAGTAGTGTTATGTGCCTTGCTAGAACCCCTACGAGGTGGAAGCACTGCTTCGTGTCGTTCAGGCGACGTGTGGCGAAGTTCTCGCCGCAGACGATTTGTTGCGTTACTCCAAGGCCGTTTCGGTGCACGGATCTCGGTCGTGCTTGTTCGTTGAGATTCGTGTGGTTCTTTTCTTGTTTGTGCGCGGATGTACTCCGGTCTTCTCTTTTTTTGGTTGGCATTGCATAGGCATTGCCAGTCATTAACCAGGCATTGCCAGGCATTGCCATACATTGCCCGACATTGCCAAACCTTGTTTAGGCATTGCCAGGCATTGCCCAGGCATTGTGAGGCTTTGCCAGGCATTGCCTGACATTGCTAGGCATTGCAAGGCATTGCCAGGCATTGTCCAGGCATTGCCAAACATTGTCCAGGCATTGCCAGGCTTTGCCCATGCATTGCCACGCATTGCCTGGCATTGCCAGACATTGCCCAAGCATTGCCAAGCATTGCCAGGCATTGCCAGGCATTGCACACGCATTGCCAGGCATTGCCCAGGCATTGACAGGCATTGCCCAGGCATTGCCCATGCACTGCCATGCATTGTCCAAGCATTGTAGGGCATTGCCCAGGCATTGCCAGGCATTGCCCAGGCATTGCCTGGCATTGTCCAGGCAATGACAGGCATTGCCAGGCATTACCCAGGCATTGCCCAGGCATTTCCACGCATTGCCTAGGTATTACCATGCATTGTTAGGCATTGCCAGGCATTGTCAGACATTGTCAAGGCATTGCCAGGCATTTCCCAGGCATTGCCAGGCATTGCCAATGCATTGCCAGGCATTGCCCAAGCATTGCCAGGCTTTGTCAGGCATTGCCAGGCATTGTCCAGGCATTGCCAGGCATTGTCCAGGCATTGCCAGGCATTGTCAGACATTGCATAGGCATTGCCAGGCATTGCCATGCATTGCCAAGCATTGCTTGGCATTGCCAGGCATTGCCCAGGCATTGCAAGGCACCGCCTGGCAATGCTTGGAATTGCCAGGCATTGCCCAGGCATTTCCAGGCATTGTCAGGCATTGCCATGCTTTGCCAGGCTTTGGCAGGCTTTGCCAGGCATTGCCAGGCATTGCCGACAGATGCCCGGGCATTGCCAGGCATTGTCCATGCATTTCCAGGCATTGCCAGTCATTGCGAGGTATTTCCAGGCATTTCCCAGGCATTGCCAGGCATTGCCATGCATTGCCAAGCATTGCCTGGCATTGCATGGCATTGCCAGGCATTACCCAAGCATTGCCAGGCATTGCCAGGCATTGTCCTGGCATTGCCAGGCATTGCCAGACATTGCCAGGCATTGCCTGGCATTGTCCAGGCATTACCAAGCTTTGCCTAGGCATTTCTAGGCATTCCCCAGGCATTGCCAGGCATAACCCCGGCATTGCCAGGCATTGCCCGGGCATTGCCAGGAATTGCCATGCATTGCATAGGCATTGCCTAGAACTTCCTAGGTATTTCTAGGTATTGCCAGGCATTGCGAGGCATTGCCACGCATTGCTAGGCATTGCCCGGGCACTGCCAGGCATTGCCCAGGCATTGCCCAGGCAATGTGAGGCATTGCTCGGGCATTGCCAGGCATTGCGAGTCATTATCCAGGCATTACCAAGGCATTGCCAGGAATTGTCCAAGCATTGCCCTTTTTTGCCACGCATTTTGTGGCATTGTCCAGGCATTGTCCGGGCATTGCCTAGGCATTGCCAGGCATTGCCCAAGCATTGCCAGGATTTGCCAGGCGTTGCCAAGCATTGCCATGCATTGCCCAGGCATTGCCTGGAACTGCCTAGGTATTTCCAAGCCTTGCCAGGCATTGCCAAGCATTGCCTAGGCATTGCCAGGCATTGCCCAGGCATTTCCATGCATTGCCCAGGCATTGCCTATGCATTGCCGAGGCATTGCGAGGCATTACCAGGCATTACGTAGGCATTGCCAAGCATTGCCATGCGTTGCCCAGGCATTGCCAAGCATTGCTAAGCATTGCCAGGCATTGCCCAGGCATTGCCAAGAATGGCCCAGGCATTGCAAGGCATTGTCCAGACATTTCCAGACATTTCCAAGCATTGCCAGGCATTACCTAGGCATTTCCAGTCATTGCCAAGGCATTTCCAGGCATTACCTAGGTATTGCCATGCATTGCAAGGCATTGCCAGGCATTGCCAGGCATTGCTCAAGCATTGCCAGGCATTGCCAGGCATTGCCCAAGCATTGCCAGGCATTGCCAGGCATTGCCAGGTATCGTCAGGCATTGCCAGGCATTACCAGGCATTGCCAGGCGTTGCCCAGGCATTGCCCGGCATTGCCTATGCATTGCCTAGGCATTGGGAGGCATTACCATGCATTGCCAGGCATTTCTAGACATTGCCAGGCATTTCCAGGCATTGCCCAGGCATTGCCTAGGCATTGCCAGGCATTGCTCAACATTGTCCGGGCATTGCCTGGGCATTACGAGGCATTGCCAGACATTGCGTAGGCATTGCCAGGCATTGCCCAGGCATTGCCCAGACATTGTCCAGGCAGTGCCACGCATTGCCCAGGCATTGTCAGGCATAAACAGGCATTGTCATGCATTACCCCGGCATTTCCAGGCATTACCCATGCATTGCCAAGCATTGCCTAGGCATTTCCAGGCATTGCCCAATCATTGCCAGGCATTGTCCAAGAATTGCCAAGCATTTCATAGGCACTTCTAGGCATTACCCAGGCATTGACTGGCATTGGTATGCATTGCCCAGGCATTGCCATGCATTTTCCAGGCATTGCCAGGCATTGTCCAGGCATTGCCAGGCATTGCCAGGCATTTCCCAGGCATTGCTAGGCATTACCCCGGCATTGCCAGGCATTACCCAGGCATTGCCACACATTGCCCATGCATTGCCAGGCATTACCAGGCATTACCAAGCATTGTCCCGGCATTGTCAGGCATTACCCATGCATTTCGAGGCATTGCCCAAGCATTGCGAGGCATTGCCCAAGCATTGCCAGGCATTGCCAGACATTGTCCAGGCGTTGCCAAGGCATTGCCAGGCATTGCCTAGGCATTGCCAGGCATTGCCTGGCATTGTCCAGGCATTTCCATGCATTGCATAGGTATTGCCTGGAACTGCCCAGGCATTGCCAGGTATTGTCGGGCATTGCCAGGCATTGCCACGCATTGCTAGGCATTGACAGGGATTGCCATGCATTGCCCAGGCATTGCGTGGTAATTCTTGGGCAATGCCTAGCAATGCTTGGCAATGCCAAGATAATGCCTAGCAATGCCTAGCAATGCCTGACAAAGCCTGGAAATGCCTGGACAATGCTTGGCAATGCCTTGCAATGCCTGGACAATGCCTGGCAATGCCAGTGCAATGCCTGGTAATGCCTCGCAATGCATAGGCAATGCATAGGCAATGCATCGCAATGCCTTGGCAATGCCTGGCAATACCTAGGCAATGCCTGGCAATGCCAGGGCAGTGCCTGGCAATGCCTGGCAATGCCTAGACAGTTCCATGCAATGCCTGGGCAATGCATGGCAATGCCTGGCAATGCCTGGACAATGCCTGGGCAATGCCTGAGCAATGCTTGACAATGCCTAGGTAATGCCTCGCAATGGGCAATACTTAGCAATGCCAGGCAATGCCGAGGTAATGTCTAGCAATGCCTGGCAATGCCTGAAAAAGCCTCGCAATGCCTGGGCAATGCCTGACAATGCCTGGGCAATGCCTGGGCAATGCCTGGCAATGCATGGGCATTGCCTGACAATGCGTGGAAATGCATGGACAATGCCTACGCAATGCTTGGTAATACCTCGCAATGCCTAGGCAATGCATGGGCAATGCCGGACAATGCCTTGGCAATGCCCGGCAATGCCTGGGCAATGCCTGGCAATGCCTGTGCAATGCCTGGCAATGCCTGGCAATGCCTGGCAAACCCTGGCAATGCCTGGGCAATGCCTGGCAATGCCTTGGCAATGCTTGGCAATGCGTGAACAATGCCAGGCAATGCCTGGCAATGCCTAGGCAATGCCTAGCAGTGCCTTGGCAATACTTGGACAATGCCAGGTAATGCCTGGAAATGCCCGAGCAATGCCTTGCATGGCCTGGGCAATGCATGGCATTGCCTGTGTAATGCCTGGCAATACCTGGCAATGCCTGGGCAACACCTAGTAATGCGTGGTAATGCCAGGCAATGCCTGTCAACGCCTGGCAATGCCTAGGCTGTTCCAGGCAATGCCTATGCAATGCATGGCAATGTCTGGCAATGCCCAAGCAATGCCTGGTTATGTTAGGGTAATGCCTGGCAATGCCTAGGCAATGACTGGCAATGCCCAGGCAATGCTTGGCAATGCCTGGACAATGCCAGGCAATGCCTAGCAATGCCTGGCAATGCCTGGGCAATGCCTGGCAATGCCTGGCAATGCCTAGGTAATGCCTGGCAATGCTTGGCAATGCCTGGCAATCCTTGGACAATGCATGGCTATGCCTGGCAATGCCTAGCAATGCGTGGCAATGCCTAGGTAATGCCCAGCAATGCCAGGGCAATGCCAGGAAATGCCTGGCAATGCCTCGCAATGCCTGGCAATGCATGGACAATGCCTGGCAATGCCTATGAAAGCCTGGCAATGCATGGACAATGCATGGCAATGCGTGTACAATGCCTGGCAATGCCTGGAAATGCCTGGCAATGCCTGGAAATTCTTGGGCAATGCCTGGCAATGCCTGAGCAATGCCTAACGATGCCAGGGGAATGCTGTGCAATGCCTGACAATGCCGAGGTAATGCCTGGCAATGCCTGTGTAATGCCTGGCAATGCCTGTGTAATGCCTGGCAATGCCTGGAGAATGCATGGCAATGCCCACGCGATGCCTAGCAATTTACGCTATGCCTGGCAATGACTGGACAATGCCTGGCAATGCTTGGCAATGCCTAGCAATGCGTGGCAATGCCTAGGTAATGCCTGGCAATGCCTGGGCAATGCCTGGCAATGCCTAGCAATGCCTGGCAATGCCCGGCAATGCATGGACAATGCCTGGCAATGCCTGGGCATCTCTTGGCAATGCCCGGCAATGCCACGCAATGACTGGCAAAGCCTGGAAATGCCTGGCAATGCCTGGCAATGCCTAACAATGCGTGGTAATGCCTGCGTAATTCTTGGCAATGCGCGGGCAATGCCTAGCAATGCCGGGGTAATGCCTGGCAATGCCTGGGCAATGCCTGACAATGCCTCGTCAATGCCTGGCAATGCCTGGGCAATGCCTGGCAATGCCTGGGCAATGCCTGGCAATGACTGTGTAATGCTTTGCAATGCCTGGCAATGCCTGGGCAATCCCTGACAATGCCTACGCAATGCCTGGCAATGCCTGGAAATGCCCGGCAATGCGTGGACAATGCCTGGCAATACCTTGGCAACACCTGGACAATGTGTGGCAATGCCTGGCAATGCCTGGCAATGCCTGGCAATGCATGTGCAATGCCAGGCAATGCCCGGCAATGCTTGGCAATGCCTGGACAATGCCTGGTAATGCCTACGCCATGCTTGTCAATGCCTCGCAATGCCTAGGCAATGCATAGGCAATGCCTGGGAATGCCTGGGCAATGCCTTGCAATGCCCGGGAAATGCCTGGCAATGCATGGGAAATGCCTGGCAATGCCTGGCAATGCCGGGGTAGTGCCTGACAATGCCTGGGCAATGTTTGGCAATGCCTGGAAAAGCCTGGTAATGCCTAGGCAATGCCTGGCAATGCCTGGGCAATGCCTGGCAATGCCTCGGTAATGCCTCGCAATGCCTGAACAATGCGTGGCAATGCCTACGCAATGCCTGGTAATGCCTCGTAATATCTAGGCAATGCATAGGCAATACCAGGCAATGCCTGGCAATGCCTGGGCAATGCCTAGCAATGTCTGGCCATGCCTAGCAATGCCTTGCAATGCCTGTGTAGTGCCTGGCAATGCCTTGGCAATGCCTGGACAATGCATGGCAATGCCTGACACTGCCGGGACAATGCCTGTCACTGCCGGGACAATGCCTGGCAATGCTTTGACAATGCCTGGCAATGCCTGGCAATGCCTGGCAATGCCTAGCAATGCGTGGCAATACCTATGTAATGCCTGGTAATGCCTGGCCAATGCCTGGGCAATGCCCGGCAGGCCTGGGTAATGCCAAACAATGCCTGGCAATGCCTGGCAATGCCTTGGCAATGCCTGGTAATGCCTCGGCAATGCCTGGGCAATGCTGGACAATGCTTGGGCAATGCCTGGCAATACCCGGGCAATGCCTCGCAATGCCTGGCAATGCCTGGGCAATGCCTGGCAAATCCTAGGCAATGCCTAGCAATGCCTGGGCAATGCCTGGCAATGCCTGGCAATGCCTGGCAATGCTTGGGCAATGCCTGGCAATGCCAGGCAATGCTTGGCAATGCGTGACAATGCCTGGAAATGCCTGGGCAATGCCTGACAATGCCTGGACAATGCCTGGCAATGCTTGGACAATGCCTGGCAATGCCAGGCAAAGCCTAGCAATGCTTGGGCAATGCGTGGCAATGCCTGAGCATTGTCTGGCAATGCCTGGACAATGTGTGGGCAATGCTGGGGTAATGCCTGGCAATGCCTAGGCAATGCCTGGAAATGCCTGGCAAAGCATGGCAATGCATGGGCAATGCCTGGCAATGCCTGGGCAATGCCTGGCAATGCCTGGGCATTGCCTGGGCAATGCCTGGCAATGCCTGACAAACCCTGGCAGTGCGTGGGCAATGCCTGGCAATGCCTAGACAATGCCTGGCAATGGCTGGGCAATGCATGGCAATGCCTGGCATTGCCAGGGCATTGCCTGGCAATGCCTATGCAATGCAAGGCAATGCCTGGGTAATGCCTCGCAATACCTGGGCAATGCCTGGCAATGCCTGGGCAATGCCTGGCAATGCCGGGGTAATGCCTAGGCAATGCCTAAGCAATGCCTGACAATGCCTGGGCAATGCCTGGCAATGTCTAGGCAATGCCTGGCAATGCCTACGCAATGCGTGGCAATGCCTACGCAATGCGTGGAAATGCCTAGCAATGCCCGACAATGCCTGGGTAATGCGTGGCAATGCTTTGGCAATGCCTGGAAAATGCCTGGCAATGCCTGGCAATGCCTGTCAATGCTTGGGCAATGCCTAGCAATGCCTGGACAATGCCTGGCAATGCCTGGCAATGCATACGCTATGCCGGGCAATGTCTCGCAATGCCTAGGCAATGCCTAGGTAATGCCTGGGAAATGCCTGGCAATGCCTGGACAATGCTTGGCAATGCTTGAGCAATGCGTGGGCAATGCCTGGCAATGCCGGTGTAATGCTAGGCAATGGTTGGACGGCCTGGCAGTGCATGGCAATGCCTAACAAAGCCTGGCAATACCTGGGCAATGCTTGGCAATGCATGGGCAATGCCTGGGCAATTCCTGGCAATGCCTGGGAAATGCCCGGGGAATGCATGGGCAATGCCTGCCAGAGTTTTGCCAGAGTTGTGCCGGAGTTGTGCCTGAGATGTGCCAGAGTTCTGCCAGAGTTGTGCAAAATTGTGCCAGAGTTGTGCCAACGTTGTGCCTGAGTTGTACCATAGTTGTGCCAGACTTGTGCCAGAGTAGTGCCAGAGTTGTGCAAGAGTTATACCATAATTGTGCCAGAGTTGTGCCAGAGTTGTGCCAGAGTTGTGCCGAGTTGTGCCATAGTTATGCCAGAGTTGTTCTAGAGCTGTACCAGAGTCGTGCCAGAGTTGTGCCAGAGTTGTGCCAGAGCTGTGCCAGTGTTGGGCCAGAGCTGTGCCATAGTTGTGCCAACGTTGTGCCAGGGTTCTGCCAGAGTTGTGCCAGTGTTGTGCCAGAGTTGTCCCAGAGTTGTGCCAAAGTTGTGCCAGAGTTGTGCCAGAGTTCTGCCAGAGTTGTGCCGAGTTGTGCCATAGTTATGCCAGAGTTGTTCCAGAGCTGTACCAGAGTTGTGCCAGAGTTGTGCCAGAGTTGTCCCAGAGTTGTGCCAAAGTTGTGCCAGAGTTGTGCCAGAGTTGTGCCAGAGTTGTGCCAGAGTTGTGCCAGAGTTGTGCAAGAGTTGTGCCAGAGTTGTGCCATAGTTGTGCAGAGTTGTCCCAGAGTTGTGCCAGAGTTGTGCCAGAGTTGTTCCAGGGTTCTGCAAGAGTTGTGCCAGAGCTGTGCCAGTGTTGGGCCAGAGCTGTGCCATAGTTGTGCCAACGTTGTGCCAGAGTTCTGCCAGAGTTGTGCCAATGTTGTGCCAGAGTTGTGCTAGAGTCATGCCAGAGTCGTGCCAGAGTTGTCCCAGAATTGTGCCAGAGCTATGCCAGTGTAGGGCCAGAGCTGTGCAAGAGTTGTGCAAGAGTTGTGCCAGGGTTGTGCCAGAGTTGTGCCAGGGTTATGCGAGAGTTGTGCCAGGGTTATGCGAGAGTTGTGCCAGAGTTGTACAAGAGTTGTGCCAGAGTTGTGCCATAGTTGTGCTAGAATTGTGCCAGGGTTATGCAAGAGTTGTACCAGAGTTGTGCCAGAGTTGTGCCAGAGCTGTGCCAGTGTTGGGCCAGAGCTGTGCCACTGTTGTGCAATAATTGTGCCATGGTTGTGCTAGAGTTGTGCCAGAGTTGTGCCAGAGTTGGGCCAGAGCTGTGCCAGAGTTGTGCCAGAGTTGTGCCAGAGCTGTGCCACTGTTGGGCCAGAGCTGTGCCAGGGTTGTGCCAGAGTTGTGCCAGAGTTGTGCCACGGTTGTGCCAGAGTTGTGCCACAGTTGTGCCAACGTTGTGCCAGAGTTGTGCCACAGTTGTGCCAACGTTGTGCCAGAGTTGTGCCACAGTTGTGCCAGAGTTGTGCCAGAGTTGTGCCAGAGCTGTGCCACTGTTGGGCCAGAGCTGTGCCAGAGTTGTGCCAGAGTTGTGCCAGAGTTGTGCGAGAGTTGTGCCAGAGTTGTGCCAGAGTTGTGCAGAGTTGTCCCAGAGTTGTCCCACAGTTGTGCCAGAGATGTGCCAGAGTTCTACCAGAGTTCTGCCAGAGCTGTGACAGTTTTGGGCCAGAGCTGTGCCAGAATTGTGCCAACGTTGTGCCAGAGTTGTGCCACAGTTGTGCCAACGTTGTGCCAGAGTTGTGCCACAGTTGTGCCAGAGTCATGCCAGAGTCGTGCCAGAGTTGTGCCAGAATTGTGCCAGAGCTGTGCCAGTGTTGGGCCAGAGCTGTGCCAGATTTGTGCAAGAGTTGTGCTAGAGTTGTGCCAGAGTTGTGCCAGGGTTATGCGATAGTTGTGTAAGGATTATGTGAGAGATATGCCAGAGTTGTGCCAGAGTTGTGCCATAGTTGTTCTATAGTTGTGCCAGGGTTATGCAAGAGTTGTGCCAGAGTTGTGCCAGAGTTGTGCCAGAGCTGTGCCAGTGTTGGGCCAGAGCTGTGCCAGCGTTGTGCAAGAATTGTGCAAGGGTTGTGCCAGAATTGTCCCAGAGTTGTGCCAGGTTGTGCCAGAATTGTGCCGGAGTTGTGCCAGAGTTGTGCCATAGTTGTGCCACAGTTGTGCCACAGTTGTGCCAGAGTTGTCCCAGAATTGTACCAGTGTTGTGCCAGAGTTGTGCCAGAGTTCTGCCAGAGTTGTGCTAGAGTTGTGCCAGCATTGTGCCAGGGTTGTGCCAGAGTTGTGCCAGAGTTGTGCCAGAGTTGTGCCAGAGTTGTGCCAGAGTTGTGCCAGAGTTGTGCCAGAGTTGTGCCAGAGTTGTGCCAGAGTTGTGCCAGAGTTGTCCCAGAGTTCTGCCATTGTTGTGCCAGAGTTGTGCTTGAGTTCTGCCAGAGTTGTGCCAGATCTGTGCCATTGTTGGGCCAGAGCTGTACCAGAGTTGTGCCAACGTTGTGCCAGAGTTGTGCCAGAGTTTTGCCAACGTTGTGCCAGATTTGTGCCAGATTCATGCCAGAGTCATGCCAAAGTTGTGTCAGAATTGTGCCAAAGCTGTGCCAGTGTTAGGCCAGAGCTGTGCTAGAGTTGTGCAAGAGTTGTGCCAGGGTAGTGCCAGAGTTGTGCTAGGGTTATGCAAGAGTTGTGCCAGGGTTATGCGAGAGTTGTGCCAGAGTTGTGCCAGAGTTGTGCCAGAGTTGTGCCAGAGTTGTGCTAGAGTTGTGCCAGGGTTATGCGTGAGTTTTGCCACAATTGTGCCAGAGTTGTTCCACAGCTTTGCCAGTGTTGGGCCAGAGCTGTGCCAGAGTTGTGCAAGAGTTGTGCCAGGGTTGTGCCATAGTTGTTCCAGAGTTGAGCCAGAGTTGTGCCAGAGTTGTGCCACAGTTGTGCCACAGTAGTGCCAGAGTTGTGCCACAGCTGTGCCAGAGTTGTCCCAGAATTGTACCAGATTTGTGCCAGAGTTGTGCGGGAGTTGTGCCATAGTTGTGCCAGCGTTGTCTCAGAGTTGTGCCAGCGTTGTGCCAGAGTTGTCCCATAGTTGTGCCAGAGTTGTGCCTGAGTTGTGCCAGAGTTGTGCCAGAGTTGTGCAATAGTTGTGCCAGACATGTGCCAGAGTTGTGCTAGAGTTGTGCCAGAGTTGTGCCAGAATTGTTCCAGAGTTGTGCCAGTGTTGGGCCAGAGCTGTGCCAGAGTTGTGCCAACGTTGTGCCAGAGTTGTGCCAGAGTTGTGCCAGGGTTATGCGAGAGTTGTGCCAGGGTTATGCGAGAGTTGTGCCATTGTTGTGCCAGAGTTGATCCAGAGTTGTGCCATAGTTGTGCTAGAGCTGTGCCAGGGTTATGCGAGAGTTGTGCCAGAGTTGTGCCAGAGTTGTGGCAGAGCTGTGCTTGTGTTGGGCCAGAGCTGTGCCAGAGTTGTGCAAGAAGTGTGCCAGGGTTGTGCCAGAGGTGTGCCAGAGTTGTGCCGGAGTTGTGCCAGAGTTGGCCAAAGTTGTGCCAGAGTTGTGCCACAGTTGTGCCCGCGTTGTGCCACAGTTGTGGCAGAGTTGTCCCATAATTGTACCAGATTTGTGCCAGAGTTGTCCCAGAGTTGTGCCAGAGTTGTGCTAGCGTCGTGCCAGAGTTGTGCCAGAGTTGTGCCAGAGTTGTGCTAGAGTTGTGCCAGAGTTGTGCGAGAGTTGTCCCAGAGTTGTGCCAGAGGTATGCCAGAGTTCTGCCAGAGTTCTGCCAGAGTTGTGCCAGAGCTGTGCCAGTGTTGGGCCAGAGCTGTGCCAGGGTTGTGCCAGAGTTGTGCCAGAGTTGTGCCAGAGTTGTGCCAGAGTTGTGCCAGAGTTGTGCCAGATTGTGCAGAGTTGTCCCATAGTTGTTCTAGAGTTGTGCCAGAGTTGTGCCAGAGTTCTGCCAGAGTTGTGCTAGAGCTGTGCCACTGTTGGGCCAGATCTGTGCCAGAGTTGTGGCAACGTTGTGCCAGAATTGTGCCAGAGTTGTGCCAACGTTGTGCAAGAGTTGTGCCACAATTGTGCCAGAGTCATGCCAGAGTCGTGCCAGAGTTGTGCCAGAATTGTGCCAGAGCTGTGCCAGTGTTGGGCCAGAGCTATGCCTGAGTTGTGCAAGAGTTGTGCCAGGGTGTCAGACATTATCTCGGAGATCGCTTCAAGGGGTGCAACCACTGAGAAAATAGAGAGTGACTGCACATGTTCATCTCTGGAGCCATACGACCAAAAGACCGAACGGTCTCACAACCAACGATCGTGGGAACCTCGCCACTTCCGAACCAACGGTTTCGTGCGGCAACGGTCAAGGCGAACGCACCTGCGGAGATCGCTCCTGCGCACGTCACTCCTCTATGCGTACGGCTAGCAAAGCCAAATCGTGGTCTCGAGGCGCTCCTCCTCTCTCTCTTGCCCGAGTCGCCATTTCACTCCTGTGCCCGCTCACCGAAGTGCGCTAGTCTAGGAGTAGCTATTAATAGTACTTGTATTCATTTGAGTAATCAATCCATTTGGATTCCTCATCAAGCTCGCCCTTTGGGCCGCATCCAGTTTCCTTACGTTCCTTCCCTGCACAGCGCCCGCGCTCTCGTACTGCGCCCAGTTCCATCCTGCTAACATCACTAATACATTAGTGACGCTCGTACCTTCGAGGAAGCTTCCATCCTTCACTCCAAAGTGCTGCGTCTACTCCACTCAACAATTCTTCAGCGCCCACACCTTCTGTGCTCCGCCCACATCACATTCCTCCTCTTTCCTCTTGCTTCCGCGTTCATTCCGCTCTTCACCGTTGTTTCCACTCTGCTTCTGCTCGTGCTTCTTCCCTCACCTTAAACTCTCGTCCTTGTGACCGCGGCCACTCACCGGAAGCACAAGCAATCGTCTGACATGGTATCAGAGCTCAAGTAACACACCTGGCGCTTTCGTGCTCGCCGCTGTTGGCCGCACCCACTTCGGCTTCCATTACGCTCCTCCGCCTCGAAGAACTGTGGTCGCCAGAATAACTGCGGTGGCAGCGCTTCTTCTGACTAAGGTATTGTGGCAGCACCACTCCACGTCCTCTTGGTGATTTTGCGCATGAGGTTCCGTCCTTGCACCAACTCCTCTGCATCAGCAGCAGCAGTTTCCGCTTCTCCATCATCTCCGCCGGCTGCGCACGTGGTTCTGTCCCTGCGCCCATTTTATCCTCAGCTGAGTCACCGCCATTCTGCTCATGTGCTCAATCATCTCGCCTCTGTTCCTCATTTCAGTTGCCCTTCCTCCTCATCAGCAGCCGCCCCGTCATCGTGTCGCCGTCTCGCGCCGCTGTCTCGAGGCGCCTCTCCTCACTCCGATCGTCACTGCCTCCACTACATCATGGCTTCCGCCCTCACTCTCTCCAGTCTCCCCAAGCTCACTGTGAAGCCCGATGGAACCAGCAACTACAAGCTGTGCAGCTACTCGGTGTCTCTATTTTTCGGGACCCAGAAGGTTGAGGGAGTCACCATCAGCCACCTCCTCACCAACACTGACACCGGAGTGGAACCACCTGATGCCGCCTCCTCTGCCGCAACTGCCTCAACTGCAGCCACCTCAGGAAATGACCCCTCTAGAGGGTCCGTGTCGAATCCTGCTCAAAGTTCCTCCTCTTCTTCCGTTGCCGCTGCCCTCGCATCCACCATCTCCCATGCCTCTTGGGAAGTCGCCAACAGCACCGCCCTCATGACCACCATGACCACTTTCTCTCCCGAGCTGCATGAAGGCATTCGCATCCTCGGCTCCAAGACCCATGAGGTCTGGAAAGCACTTGAAGACCGCTTCAGCAACAACACCTCCACTGCCTGCAGCATCAAACATGCCCTTTGCCGCCCACACCAACATGGGCAGTTACATCGCAGATGTCACCACCATTGCTCGCGACCTCAAGGAAATGAAAATTGACCTCCCTCATGCTGTCGTCTGCACCGGCATCATCTCCGGCCTCCCGGGTCAGTATTACATCATCCGTCAAATTCTGTTGCAACCGCCTGTCGACTAGCTGACCATCACCGTCATCAGCCCCAAGCTCATGACAGCAGAACAGGACTACTTTGCCATGCAAGCACGCAAGACCACCATCGCCACCAATGCCTTCGAGACCATGGCCGCCACTGCTGACAGCCGCATGATCAACCGCTTCCCCGCCTGCTCCTACACCATCCGCCACGGTCAGCTCAAGGGGACCAAGTGTGGCCACCGCAACCACCTGCAGTACGTCTGCGATCACCGCGCCACCGACAAATGGCTGGACCAGAATCCCGGCAAGTCGTATGGCAAGCAACCCAACAGGGCGGAAGAGCGCTGTCAGCGCTACTACAACCGGATGGGAAGCTCAAGCTGACGTTCAACCCCAGCCAACAACATGGAAGCACCTCCCTCTCCTGCCGTCCCTGCTGCTGTCAATCCTGCTCCTAACAATGCCGTTATGTTAGGAGTAGTCGAGTCTGTGACCAAAATTGGATCTGAGGAGTATGGTATTGAGATATACACAATGTCCTCCTCTCCTCCTCTCTCCTCTCACAGCTCTCTCTGCAGCTTTGACTCTATGCACATCGCACTCATTCAACCTCCATCCTCATATTCTGCTGCCTGTTACAGTCACTTCCTCTTCGTCCATGATCAGTTCTCACGGCACTACACTGTTCTCTCTCTTCGCACACTGGCTGGAGCTGTTCCTGCGCTCAGGGACTAGCTATGGCAACAGACCAAGCACTTTGACCGACCTCCTTGCCTCATTCTCTCCAACACTGCTCATGAACCCCTTCATACCTTCCTCACAGACTACTGCATGCCCCACGGAACACAGCTGACCACAGCCCCCATCCACGTCAAACTCCTCATCAACTGTATACTAAAGGAAGCAGACCGTTTCATGCAAACGCATCACATGACCTCGCAGATCTGGACTGCCTGCCTCCGCAGAGTTGTCACCGCTCACAACTTGCGCAGACCCAAGTACGGACTGAGTCCAATAACTATGTGGGTGTGTGATTGGAAACCAAAGCCAGATCACAGAAACCAAATCCCGGTCATAGAATCCAAAGCCGGGACACAGAACCCAAGGTCGGGTCACAGAAACCAAACCCGGGTGAATGAACCAAAGCCGGAGCACAGAAACCAAAGCTCGGTCATAGAAACCAAAGCCGGGTTACAGAAACCAAAGCCGGGTCACAGAATCCAAAGCCGGATCACAGAAACCAAAGCCGGGTCACAGCAACCAAAGCCAGGTCACAACAACCAAAGCCGGGTCACAGAAACCAAAGCCGGGTCACATAAACCAAAGCGGGGTCACAGAAACCAAAGCGGGGTCACAAAAACCAAAGCCGGGTCACAGAAACAAATTCTGGGTCACAAAAACCAAAGCCAGGTCACAAAAACCAAAGCCGGGTCACAAACCCAGAGCCGAGTCATAGAAACCAAAGCCGGGTCAGAGAAACCAAAGCCGGGTCAGAGAAACCAAATCCGGGACACAGAAACCAAAGTCGGGTCACAGAAACCAGAGTTGGGTCACAGAAACCAGAGCCGGGTCACAGAAACCAGAGCCGGGTCACAGAAACCGAAGCCGGGTCACAGAAACCAAAGCCGGGTCACAGAATCCAAAGCCGGGTCATAGAAACCAAAGCCGGGTCAGAGAAACCAAAGCCGGGTCAGAGAAACCAAAGCCGGGTCAGAGAAACCAAAGCCGGGTCAGAGAAACCAAAGCCGGGTCAGAGAAACCAAAGCCGGGTCAGAGAAACCAAAGCCGGGTCAGAGAAACCAAAGCCGGGTCAGAGAAACCAAAGCCGGGTCAGAGAAACCAAAGCCGGGTCAGAGAAACCAAAGCCGGGTCAGAGAAACCAAAGCCGGGTCAGAGAAACCAAAGCCGGGTCAGAGAAACCAAAGCCGGGTCAGAGAAACCAAAGCCGGGTCAGAGAAACCAAAGCCGGGTCAGAGAAACCAAAGCCGGGTCAGAGAAACCAAAGCCGGGTCAGAGAAACCAAAGCCGGGTCAGAGAAACCAAAGCCGGGTCAGAGAAACCAAAGCCGGGTCAGAGAAACCAAAGCCGGGTCAGAGAAACCAAAGCCGGGTCAGAGAAACCAAAGCCGGGTCAGAGAAACCAAAGCCGGGTCAGAGAAACCAAAGCCGGGTCAGAGAAACCAAAGCCGGGTCAGAGAAACCAAAGCCGGGTCAGAGAAACCAAAGCCGGGTCAGAGAAACCAAAGCCGGGTCAGAGAAACCAAAGCCGGGTCAGAGAAACCAAAGCCGGGTCAGAGAAACCAAAGCCGGGTCAGAGAAACCAAAGCCGGGTCAGAGAAACCAAAGCCGGGTCACAGAAACCAAAGCCAGGTCATAGAAACCAAAGCGGGGTCACAGAAACCAAAGCCGGGTCACACAAACCAAAGCCGGGTCACAGAAACCAAAGCCGGGTCCCAGAACCCAAAGCCAGGTCACATAAACCAAAGCCGGGTCACAAAATCAAAGCCGGGTCATAGAAACCAAAGCCAGGTCACAGAAACCAAAATCAGATCATAGAAACCAAAGCCGGTTCAGAGAAACCAAAGCCGGGTCACAGAAACCAAAGCCGGGTCACAGAAACCAAAGCCGGGTCACAGAAACCAAAACCAGGCCACATAAACCAGAGCCGGGTCATAGAAACTAAAGCCGGGTCACAAAAACCAAAGCGGGGTCACAAAAACCAAAGCTGGGTCACAGAAACCAAAGCTGGGTCAGAGAAACCAAAGCCGGGTAAAAAAAACCAAAGCCGGGACACAGAAAGCAAAGCCGGGTCACATAAACCAAAGCCGGGTCACAGAAGTCAAAGCCAGTCACAGAAACCAAAGCCGGGTCACATAAACCAAAGCCGGGTCTCAGAAACCAAAGCCGGGTCACCAAAAACGAAGCCAGGTGACAGAAACCAAACCCGGATCACATAAACAAGAACCAGGCCACAAAGATCAAACAAATGTCACAGAAACCAAAGTCAAGTCACAGGAACCAAAGCCGAGTCACAGAATCCAGAGCCGGGTCATAGCAAACCAAAGCCAGGTCACAAAAACCAAAGCCGGGTCACAGAAACCAAAGCCGGGTCAGAGAAACCAAAGCCGGGTCACAGAATCCAAAGCAGGGTCACCAAAACCAAAGCCGGGTCACATAAACCAAAGCCGGGTCATAGAAACTAAAACCCGGGTCTTAAAAACCAAAGCTGGGTCACATAAACCAAAGCCAAGTCACATAAACCAAAGCCGGGTCACAGAAACCAAAGCCGGTCCACAGACACCAAAGCCGGTCACAGAAACCAAAGCCGGGTCACATAAACCAGAGCCGGGTCACGAAAACCAAAGCCGGGTCACAGAAACCAAAGATTGGTCACAGAAACCAAAACCGGGTCACAAAAATAAAAGCCGGGTCACAGAAATCAAAGCCGAGTCAAAGAAACCAAAGCCGGGTCACAGAAACCAAAGCCGGGTCACATAAACCAAAGGCGGGTCACAGAAAGTAACGCCGGGTCACAAAAACCAAAGCCGGGTCACGGAAACCAAAGACGGGTCACAGAAACCAATGCCTGGTCACAGAAACCAAAGCCGGGTCACAGAAACCAAAGCCGGGTAACAGAAACCAAAGCCAGGTCACAGAGGGTCCAAAGCTTGGTCATAGAAACCAAAGACGAGTCACAGAAACCAAAATTGGGTCACAGAAACCAAAGCCGGGTCACAGATACCAAAGCCAGGTCACAGAAACCAAAGCCGGGTCACAGAAGGTCTAAAGCCGGGTCACATAAACCAAAAACGAGTCACATAAACCAAAGCCGGGTCACAAATGTTGTTCTTCTATGCCCCATGGCCACTGCTATGTCTTGACGGACAGGTTGGGCATGCACTGCTCCCTTGGAGTAAGTCCCCCAAACCTTGTTCGTGGTGCAAGTCCAAGCGAGACACCAGAATTGTAGCGCAACGGATAGCATGTTGGACTTAGGAACAACAGGTCCTACGATTGAGTCTTGATGTGCGCAAAAGGTTTTTTACTTTTCCAGCACAGTAGAAATTTCTTAGACATTTCTTCATGCGCGAGGAGAGTACGCCACTTGGCGGTCAGTGGATGTGTCAATTGGCAGACTGGTGAGGTGGTGTGGAGTGACCACCCCAAAAGTGCCACTACCCACACACCTTAGAAGCCAGGCCTAGGACTATATGTACCAGGCTCATTCCTCGTTCTAATTACACAATCTGGCCTTAGATGCTCATCACAGAGTTGTCCAACTAAGGAGCAGTATAAATAAGACACTCGTTGGTCTAAGCCCCAGGAGTTAGTCTTTGACTAGCACCTCGCGCGAAAGTGACCAAGTGTTAAGTGGACACAGTTGCTAGCAAGTGATTGCCTAGGAACTGCTCAGTGTGGAACCGTGATCCTGAGGGTGATATCTTCTCCTAGCTGGAATGCTAGGAGCGGACGGCAGGTGCTATTGTGTCGGTCCTGTTTTCTAGTCCGTTTGCCTCAGGCCAGTTGACAAAGGGTTATGGGCCCACGCTGACCAGTTGTAAGGCACGCTCCGCTCAACTCTGGTACGCTCTCTTCAGGTGCGCACGCCGGCTCCATCAGCTCCATCAGCTCCATCAACTTGATCAACTTCAACGGCTTGGTCTGCACTCAGCACACAGGGACCAAGGACAAGCTCTGTCCTTGGAGGCACGACCCTTGTGTCCTAACCAGGACAATCTCTGCCCTTGGTAGCAAGACACTGGGTGTGTTGGTGTGTAGATATCTTCTCTGTCTACAGGTGAACATCGGCTGAAGGGGTAAGCAATGGATCTGCATCCTAGAACCGGTAGCAGACATCAGCAAACATCAGCCTACATCGGCCTCAACGCAGCGGAGACGTGGGAAGCAGATAAGGGCAAAAAGAATGGTTGACCCATCAGGAGGAGTGGGGACTGCCACAGGGCAGTCCTGAAACTCAACAGTTGCTACCACAGGGCAGACCACTGGAGCAAATGTGAGTGTTACGTCACTGCCGCAAGGTCTTGGACCCTTGGGAGGAGTCCCCATTTTCGAGGGGATTGACTTCCCCCTTTGGAGATGGCACTTTGAGCTGTAGATAATGGCAGCAAAGAGCTCGGAAAACGAGGGCCATGCGGGTGCAGCGGAGGCAGTGGTCTTGACATCCACGCAGGAGAGCACACCAACGAAAACTGAAAAAGCATCCTCTGCCGCAAAAGATGAAGACGATGATCTGTGGCATCCACCCTTTGGGCATGTGGCAAACAGCACGCTCCAAGTCATCCAGCAACAACAGCTCGTCCATGGCATGGATGGCTGCAATAAGGATGCGGTTGGGTGTGGCAGCCTGTGTGAACCTTGCTTCCAAGGCAAGACCAAGCAAACGCGCTTTGAGCGCAATGGTCACCGCGCAGAATCAGCCCTTGACCTCATTCACACCGACGTGTGCGGACCCTTTTGCACGGCGTCAAACGGTGGTAGCAAGTACTTTCTGACCTTCATAGATCACCACAGTCGCAAGGTGTGGATCTTCTTCCTCAAAGCAAAGGGAGAGGTGAGAGAAAATTTGCAGGAGTTTGTCGCCATGGTGGAACGGCAGACCGGAAAGAAAGTCAGAGCGATGCGAAGCGACAACGGTGGAGAGTACGAGGAATGCAAGGGCTGGTTGAGGCAACATGGGATCAGCCACCAGCCCACAATGCCTTACACGCCGCAGAGCACTAGTGTTGCTGAACGGATGAATCAGACCATCCTCGGCATGGTGCGTAGCATGCTCTTTGAGGCAAAGCTTCCACCGCGGTTCTGTGCGGAAGCGGCAAGAACGGCATGCTATCTCATCAACCTGAATCCTGCGGCTGCTCTTGGCAGGCGCGGAAAGAATAAGGGAAAGCAACAGATGATGCCACAAGAAGTTTGGTCAGGGAAAAAGCCGGACGCATCACACCTAAAAGTATTCGGCTGCACCGCATGGGCAAAGGTCCAGGCGGGTGAGGGTGCCGGCAAGCTGGATGCAAGAGCGCGAAAGTACGTTATGGTGGGCTATGAGACGGCCCACAAGACATACCGCCTGTGGGACCTGGCAGGAAGAAGACTCATCCCCAGCTGGGACGTAACCTTTGACGAAAGGAAACCAGGCAAGGGAGAGATTCTTGATCCCACGCAAGCTCCAAAACAGGGAGAGTGGTTGGTGCTGCTGGAGTCAGGAGATCAAGCTCTCAAGAACTGGCAAGTAGTGCCAGTACGGCAGGTCGTGAAGAACAGTGGTGTGGCAGGAAGAGCGGCTGCACAGGCTGACGCAGCGGCGAGCTCCGATACACAGTCGGAGACGTCCGAGGCCTCTGAAAACAGCTCAGAGGCCAGTGGCTCTTCAAAAGAATAAAACACAACTTCAGGGCAGCCAGCAGCACAGGAGCAACAGCAATGCAAAGATCCACCAGCAATGCAACATCGCGGCACACGAGAAAGAAAACATACTCCAAAGTACGACGCTGACATTGGAAGCTGGACTGGACTGAGTTGGTCCTGTTTGGCTCGGGGAGAGCCGCTCACTGTGGCTGAGACGCTGGCAAGGCCCGATGCGGCCAAGTGGAAGGAGGCGGTGGACAGCGAGCTCGCGTCCATCCAAGAAAATGGCACATGGGTGTTGGTGGACAGACCCGCTAATGCTCACGTGGTGGGCTCAAAGTGGGTGCTCAGGTTGAAGCGGAAGCAAGATGATAGCATCGACAAGTACAAGGCAAGGGTTGTGGCGAAAGGATTCTCACAGCGCGCAGGGTCTGAGTACGATGAGACCTTTGCACCGGTTGTCACGTTTGCCTCAATCAGGTCCCTGCTTGCCGTCGCTGCCGCCAAAGACCTTGAGATCCACCAGATGGATGTGAAGACAGCTTTCCTTTATGGGAAGCTTGACAAGGAGGTGCTAATGGAGGTACCGGAAGGTGTCAAAGCACCCGAGGGCAAGGTGTACAAGCTGGTGAAGGCGTTGTACGGGCTGAAATAGGCCCCATGGATCTGGTACAAGGAGATGGACAGCTTCATGGCTGAGATCTCCTTTGCACATTGCAAGAATGACCCCAACATCTATGTGCGGGAGGACAAACGTGGCTTGCTGCTCGTGGCATTGTACGTGGACGATCTCATCATGTGTTCTTCCTTGCAGGAGGCCCTTACAGACCTCAAGAAAAATCTGGCCAGCAGGTTTAAGATGAAGGACATGGGACCTCTCGAGTACTACCTCGGGATTGCTGCTCACCGCAACCGCAAAGCAGGCACCATCGAGCTCAACCAGACCAAGTACATCATGGACGTCTTGAAGCACTACAACATGGAGGACTGCAAGCCCTTCAGCACCCCCACGTCCTCCGACTGCAAGCTTTCCTCCTCCATGTCACCAAGCAACGAGGCAGACCGGCGGGAGATGCAAACCATTCCGTACCAGTCCGCCGTTGGGAGCCCCATGTACGCGATGGTGGAAACGCGACCTGACATTGCTTATGCGGTGGGTCAGGTGAGCAGGTTTGTGGCCAACCCTGGGCCAGAACATTGGCAAGCTGTGAAGCGAATTTTTTGCTACCTCAAAAAGACTCGACACGTCGGACTTCGGTTTGGAGTTCTAGAAGGATCAGACTTGCTGCGAATGACATGCTACTGTGGCGCGGACTGGGGAGGATGGATTGATGACAGGAAGTCCACCTCAGGGTTTTTCTGTTTTCTCAACGGTGGTGCGGTCTTGTGGGCAAGCAGGAAGCAAGAATGCGTCTTGCTTTCTACAACTGAGGCGGAGTACATTGCACTCTCCGAAGTGTGCAAGGAAACGCAGTGGCTTCGCAGTTTGCTTGATGAGGTCAAGGCACCACAAGAGGAAGCAACGGTCATCCGCATCGACAACCAAAGTGCCATCGCTATGGCAGAGGATGACATGATCTCCCGGCGTACAAAGCACATTGATATTTGGTACCACTACTCACGTGACCTTGTCGCCATGGGTGTCGTGGATCTAGAGCATGTCGCAACCAAGAAAATGCTTGCGGACTTCTTGACAAAGCCGCTAGACAGCGAATTGCATGTTGCAGGTGCTCGAGGAGTCAGCATGGTGGATGCAAGAGATGAAAACTAAAGACCAAGAAAGTTGACGTGCACAAACACAACATAGAGCTACAGGCTCGGTGCCGAAGAAAACTACCACAGCAAGTGGCCTAAGGTGCAAGGGAGAGATTGTTGTTCTTATATGCCCCATGGCCACTGCTATGTCTTGACGGACAGGTGGGGCATGCACTGCTCCCTTGGAGTAAGTCCCCCAAACCTTGTTCGTGGTGCAAGTCCAAGCGAGACACCGGAAGTGTAGCGCAATGGATAGCATGTTGGACGTAGGAACAACAGGTCCTACGATCGAGTCTTGATGTGCGCAGAAGGTTTTTTACCTTTCCAGCACAAGGGAAGTTTCTTAGACATCTCTTCATGCATGAGGAGAGTGCGCCACTTGGCGGTCAGTGGATGCGCCAATTGGCGGACTGGTGAGGTGGTGTGGAGTGACCACCCCAAAAGTGCCACTACCCACACAGTAGAAGCCAGGCCTAGGACTATATGTACCAGGCTCATTCCTCATTCTAATTACACAATCTGGCTGTAGATGGTCCTCACAGAGTTGTCTAACTAAGGAACAGTATAAAGAAGACACTGGTTGGTCTAAGCCCCAGGAGTTAGTCTTTGACTAGCACCTCGCGCGAAAGTGACCAAGTGTTAAGTGGACACAGTTGCTAGCAAGTGATTGCCTAGGAACTGCTCAGTGTGGAACCGTGATCCTGAAGGTGATATCTTTTCCTAGCTAGAATGCTAGGAGCGGACGGCAGGTGCTATTGTGTCGGCCCGGTTTTCTAGTCCGTTTGCCTCAGGCCGGTTGACAACAGAAACCAAAGCCGGGTCACAGACCCCAAAGCCGGGTCACATAATCCAAAGCCGGATCACAGAAACCAAAGGCGGGTCACAGCAACCAAAGCCAGGTCACAGCAACCAAAGCCGGGGCAAAGAAACCAAAGCCTGGTCACATAAACCAAAGCCGGGTCACAGAAACCACAGTCGGGTCACAGAAACCAAAGCCGGGTCACAGGAACCAAAGCCGGGTCACAGAAACCACAGTCGGGTCACAGAAACCAAAGCCGGGTCACAGGAACCAAAGCCGGGTCACAGAAACCACAGTCGGGTCACAGAAACCAAAGCCGGGTCACAGGAACCAAAGCCGGGTCACAGAAACCACAGTCGGGTCACAGAAACCAAAGCCGGGTCACAGGAACCAAAGCCGGGTCACAGAAACCACAGTCGGGTCACAGAAACCAAAGCCGGGTCACAGGAACCAAAGCCGGGTCACAGAAACCACAGTCGGGTCACAGAAACCAAAGCCGGGTCACAGGAACCAAAGCCGGGTCACAGAAACCACAGTCGGGTCACAGAAACCAAAGCCGGGTCACAGGAACCAAAGCCGGGTCACAGAAACCACAGTCGGGTCACAGAAACCAAAGCCGGGTCACAGGAACCAAAGCCGGGTCACAGAAACCACAGTCGGGTCACAGAAACCAAAGCCGGGTCACAGGAACCAAAGCCGGGTCACAGAAACCACAGTCGGGTCACAGAAACCAAAGCCGGGTCACAGGAACCAAAGCCGGGTCACAGAAACCACAGTCGGGTCACAGAAACCAAAGCCGGGTCACAGGAACCAAAGCCGGGTCACAGAAACCACAGTCGGGTCACAGAAACCAAAGCCGGGTCACAGGAACCAAAGCCGGGTCACAGAAACCACAGTCGGGTCACAGAAACCAAAGCCGGGTCACAGGAACCAAAGCCGGGTCACAGAAACCACAGTCGGGTCACAGAAACCAAAGCCGGGTCACAGGAACCAAAGCCGGGTCACAGAAACCACAGTCGGGTCACAGAAACCAAAGCCGGGTCACAGGAACCAAAGCCGGGTCACAGAAACCACAGTCGGGTCACAGAAACCAAAGCCGGGTCACAGGAACCAAAGCCGGGTCACAGAAACCACAGTCGGGTCACAGAAACCAAAGCCGGGTCACAGGAACCAAAGCCGGGTCACAGAAACCACAGTCGGGTCACAGAAACCAAAGCCGGGTCACAGGAACCAAAGCCGGGTCACAGAAACCACAGTCGGGTCACAGAAACCAAAGCCGGGTCACAGGAACCAAAGCCGGGTCACAGAAACCACAGTCGGGTCACAGAAACCAAAGCCGGGTCACAGGAACCAAAGCCGGGTCACAGAAACCACAGTCGGGTCACAGAAACCAAAGCCGGGTCACAGGAACCAAAGCCGGGTCACAGAAACCACAGTCGGGTCACAGAAACCAAAGCCGGGTCACAGGAACCAAAGCCGGGTCACAGAAACCACAGTCGGGTCACAGAAACCAAAGCCGGGTCACAGGAACCAAAGCCGGGTCACAGAAACCAAAGCCGGGTCACATAAACCAAAGCCGGGTCACAGAAACCAAAGCCGGGTCATAGAATCCAAAGCCGGGTCACAGAGACCAAAGCCGGGGCCCCGAAAACAAGGACTGGTGATGAACCAAAGCCGGAGCACAGAAACCAAAGCCCGGTCATAGAAACCAAAGCCGGGTCACAGACCCCAAAGCCGGGTCACATAATCCAAAGCCGGATCACATAAACCAAAGGCGGGTCACAGCAACCAAAGCCAGGTCACAGCAACCAAAGCCGGGTCACAGAAACCAAAGCCTGGTCACATAAACCAAAGCGGGCTCATTGAAACCAAAGCAGGGTCACGGAAACCAAAGCCGGGTCACATAAACCAAATCCGGGTCACAAAAACCAAAGCCGGGTCACGAAAACTAAAGCCGGGTCACAAAACCAAAGCCGGGTCAGAGAAACCAAAGCCGGTTCAGAGAAACCAAATCCGGGACACAGAAAACAAAGTCGGGTCACAGAAACCAGAGGTGGGTCACATAAACCAGAGCCAGGTCACAGAAACTAGAGCCGGGTCACAGAAACCAGAGCCGGGACACAGAAACCAAAGCCGGGTCACAGCAAGAAAAGCCAAGTCATAGAAAACAAAGCCGGGTCACATAAAGCAAAGCCGGGTCACACAACCCAAAGCCGGGTCACAGAAACCAAAGCCAGGTCAGAGAAACAAAAGCAGGGTCACAGAAACCAAAACCGGATCACAGAAACCAAAGCCGGGTCACAGAAACCACAGTCGGGTCACAAAAACCAAAGCCGGGTCACACAAACCAAAGCCAAGTCACATAAACCAAAGCCGGGTCACAGAAACCAAAGCCGGGTCATAGAATCCAAAGCCGGGTCACAGAGACCAAAGCCGGGGCCCCGAAAACAAAGGCGGGTGATGAACCAAAGCCGGAGCACAGAAACCAAAGCCCGGTCATAGAAACCAAAGCCGGGTCACAGACCCCAAAGCCGGGTCACATATTCCAAAGCCGGATCACATAAACCAAAGGCGGGTCACAGCAACCAAAGCCAGGTCACAGCAACCAACGCCGGGTCACAGAAGCCAAAGCCTGGTCACATAAACCAAAGCGGGGTCATTGAAACCAACGCAGGGTCACGGAAACCAAAGCCGAATCACAGAAACCAAATCCGGGTCACAAAAACCAAAGCCGGGTCACAAAAACTAAAGCCGGGTCACAAAACCAAAGCCGGGTCACATAAACCAAATCCGGGTCACAAAAACCAAAGCCGGGTCACGAAAACTAAAGCCGGGTCACAAAACCAAAGCCGGGTCATAGAAACCAAAGCCGGGTCAGAGAAACCAAAGCCGGGTCAGAGAAACCAAATCCGGGACACAGAAACCAAAGTCGGGTCACAGAAACCAGAGCTTGGTCACATAAACCAGAGCCAGGTCACATAAACTAGAGCCGGGTCACAGAAACCAGAGCTGGGTCATAGAAACCAAAGCCGGGTCACGGAAACCAAAGCCGGGTGAAAGAAACCATAGCAGGGTCACAGAAACCAAAGCCAGGTCACAGAAACCAAAGCCGGGTCACACAAACCAAAGCCGGGTAACTGAAACCAAAGCCGGGTCATAGTAACCAAAGCCTGGTCACAGAAACCAAAGCCGGGTCACATAAAAAAAAGCCGAGTCACAGAAAACAAAGCCGGGTAACAGAAAGCAAAGCCGGGTCACATAAAAAAAAGCCGAGTCACAGAAAACAAAGCCGGGTAACAGAAAGCAAAGCCGGGTCACACAAACCAAAGCCGGGACACATAAACCAAAGCTTAGTCAGAGAAACGAAAGCCGGGTCACAAAAACCAAAGCCGGGTCACAGAAACCAAAGCCGGGTCATAGATACCAAAGTCGGGTCACAAAAACCAAAGCCGGGTCACAGAAACAAAACCCAAGTCACAGAGACCAAAGTCGGATCACAGAAACCAAAGCTGGGCCATAGAAACCAAAGCCGGGTCACATAAACCAAAGTCGGGTCACAGAAACCAAAGCTGGGTCACAGAAACCAAAGCCGGAGCACAAAAAACAAAGCCGGGTCACAGAAACCAAAGCCGGGTCAACGAACCAACCCCGGAGCACAGAAACCAGATCCCGGTCATAGAAACCAACGCCGGGTCACAGAATCCAAAGCCGGGTCACAGAATCCAAAGCCGGATCATAGAAACCAAAGCCGGGTCACAGCAACCAAAGCCAGGTCACAGAACCAAAGCCGGGTCACAGAAACCAGAGCCGGGTCACA
>SZWC01004899.1:12337-23474 GCA_023375785.1 Penium margaritaceum
GGGGGGGGGGGGGGGGGTGGGGGGGCACCCACGACGGGCTGCCATCCCACGCGTGCTGGCTGGGGGTCTCCACGCCGTTGGCAGCAGCAGGGAGGGGGCTGCTGCCACCCCCTCTCCCTCCGCACCTCACGCCAGTCCCTCGATTGGAGGGGGAGGGGTGGTAGGTGGTCCACGAGGGGGGGGGAGCGGAAGGCGGCCGGCGGGAGCGAGGCTTAACCGCCGGCCACCAAACGGCGGACGGTGGAGGAGGAAAGGGGGAGCGGCAAGGGGGGGGGCACCTGGCCGATCGACGGCCCAGGTGACAACTTCCTGGAGCCGTCGATCCGGGCCATCAACGAGACAAGGGGGGGGGGGTGGTCCCCTCTCGCTTCCCCCGCGAGAGGAGCCCCCACCCGGTGGGGCCCCTCGATTCTTTCGCGATACCCACCCAGATGGGGGGCTCACGAAATACCCAAAGGGGGTACTTCTTGAATACCCGGGGTACCCGACAACAATTGAACACCCTCCCTCAGCAAAAACAACTCCAACAGTAGCGTTTTTTACACCAAAAATGGAAAAAAAAGGGGGCACAACATCCCAGTCTAGGGAACCCGCAGGCTCATGTCGTCATCGCTATGACCTCCAACCAAAACACCTCCCCTACAACCACCCACAACCCTGCCAGCGGAGGCCCCGGTGGTCGAGTTTAAGGGGATGGAAAAACTGAAACCAACACTGCGGCCAGCTCACAGCAGATACAAGACGACAGCGAAAGGGCCACAGAGCTAGCAAAAGAAGCTGGCAGAGTTCCAAGTGGCACAGCAGGAGAGGGCACGACGATGGGCGGTCAGTGAGGTGCGACAGCAGGCGGCATCGGACTTGGCAGAGGCGAAACAAGAGCTATAGCAAGAGAGGGGACAGGGGGATGGTAGTCCCACGACGAGTATGGAGACGGACCGAGAAAAGGTCATGCTTGGGAGACAAGGCAAGGAGGACAGAGGGGAGGAGGATGCAGCAAGTAGGAAGGACAAAATGGGAGAGACAGGAGGGATACAGGTCAGTGGGACACCGGCTGAGACAAAGGAGCGGTAGGACCACAATATAGAGGACGGGACGGGGGAGGGACGACAGCCTGCCAGCAGCAGAAAAGGAAAGGGGAACGGCGAGAAGGTGAGCAGATAGGTAGAGACAAAGGTTGCAGGGGTGAAGGTGGAGGTTGAGCCCTTAAAGAGGGGCCCGGAGGAGAAAGACGAGGACCGGAGGAAGACAACGGGAGCTGACAGGAGCCGCAACGGAGTAGAAGGGAAGAGCCCAAAAAACCCACCCCAACGGGAAGTGCGCCGTGACCAACGAGGGTGGGTAGAGATGGTGTGAAAACTATGGGAGGAGGTGGTCTTGGCATGCAGGGCGATGCAAGGGGACACCAGAGACAGGATCCGAGGGCTGTTCCTCTGCTACGATGAGGTCATGGGCAACCACTTCACCAGCCTCCAGGGTTAGACGGATGCCCTCCGACAGGAACTACAATGGGTCCAGCTGGCGCAAGCAGTGTGAGAATCGCGCGTGCAAGAGTTATTCAAAGCTATGCGTGAGGTGCAGGCGGTAGTGACAGCCCAGGCAAGGGGGAGGGAGCAGGACTGGTTGGAGGACGAGCGAGCGCGACGGCAGGGCATAAGGGGATGTGTGACTTTGCGCGATACGGCACAAGGTGTGCTCGACAAGCAGCAGAGATGACTCAGGGAACTCGTGGGGGCGCTGACTGTGCAATGGGCAGCGGCCCAAAGAACTAACCACATGAGTCAGGGTTTGGAGAACAGAGTAGAGGAATTAGAGGAACGGGGCATAGCATAGCGAGAGGACGTGGAGATGGCTGAGGAGTAGAAAAGAAGGAGTTGGTGATTTGGACTGGACACACGCGCAGGGAAATGACGACAGAGCCCATGGAGACATGATACGGGGGAGATGCACTGTAATCAACCGAGGGGTGAGGAGGAGAGGAGGAGGAAAAAGGGGGTGAGACAAGTGGGAAGGTCCCTAGTGCTCGGGACTATAATACCCAAGGGAGTGGTGGAAGCGAATGGAGCGGAGTTAGGGCAGCCGGAGCAAGCGGATCAGGAGCAGGAGGTGACGAGGACGAGGGGGATGACGGGAGAAGACGGAGGGGGAAGGAGGGAGAGATAGTGGGTGAAGAGGAGGAGGAGAAAGGAGAGGAAGAGGAAGAAAAAGGAGAGAAAGAGGAAGGAACCTGAGAGGAGAGGCAAGGAGAAGAGGGTGTGAGGGTCGGTCCACCAAGGGGGGACATAGTGCCAACATTGGCCATAGCACCATGGACGACAGAGGGGGCCGGAGGGCCGATCATGATGAAGGACAGGCCGGTAGGGGCGCAAAAAGTGCGCATGAAGATGGGGGCGAGGAGAGCGCGTGGACGAAGAGGGGTCGAGGAGGGAAAGGAACCTCTGGATTCAGGGGAGGGAGCGATGGCCGCTAGGAGGCGGAAAGAGGTAGGTGATCACGAGTCAGACCGAGTGCCACCGGGCACATCAGGGATGAGCGCTGTAGCAAAGGGAGGGGGAGAGGCACCAGAGTGAGAGGAGGGATCACAACCTTCACCTGAAGAGATAACCAGCGGAGCAGCTGTGAGACACACCCGAGGGGTGGATGGACAACCACACACGAAGGAGGGAAAGAGTCTAGCACCGGCAACGAGCACTATAGGCAGGAATAGGGACGACATTGCACGAACACAGAGGACAGATGGCGGAGGAATCCTTTCACGATGGGGCCCGCCATGGAAGTGCCCTTCGATGGGATGCGAGTTCACGAGAAAAAGCAAGCGATCAATGAGTGGATATTGGGGCTACCGCCATTGGGGCTATTGCTTGAGGTCGATGCTCCAGGACATTCAGCGACGGATCCAAGAGGGGACAGAAGAAGCGCACGAGGGAACTCACCGTATGGAGGGGGACACCAGGAGGGGGGATCGGGACGAGGACGCCAGTGAGCACCAGGAGTGGATGGCAGGGCGACAGACACTAGGAGCAGGCCTGGCGGACCCGGAGGAGATCCTTGGAGTGGAGGGTTGGCAGGCCGAGCGACGGAGGATTTAGGACCGACGGGCGGCACAACGAGAGGTGCATCGGGTACGGTGAGTACAAGGACAGTGCACCCAGCATGAGCGAGGCCACCGCGAGAGGGAGCAGAGCCACAAGGGGGAGTACTCCTCCCCGGGAGATCAGCTGCGATGGGAGCAGCCAGGTGGCGGAGCAGGTGGAGGAGGACATCCACGGGGAGACGGTGGGTCCCCAAGGAGACCACGTGAGGGGCGTGACCATAACCATGGACCTCGGGTTCAGGGGAGCGCGGAAGATGACGCAGACACAGAGGCAGGACGGTTCCTCTAAGAGCTGTTCCTTCTGACACCACTAGAGAGGAGGGGAGAGAGGGGAGCAGTGGGACCGAAGGGCCACAGGCAAGACCGAGAGTCGCAGGAGGGTCTGATGGCAGAGAGGGACATGGGACAGTGACGACAGCGAGAGGTCGTTGGACCGGGAATTGAGGGTGGAGGTGCAACAGTGGCCAGAAAGCTAGAGAGAGAGACCACCAGAGACCAGCCTCGGGTGAGAGGAGTGGCGACAGGTGCGACAAGTGCAGTAGGAGGGCCTAGAGGAGGAGCCCGGAGGGCACAACCGTGGGGAAGGGTCAACCGAGAGCGGCGGTTGCAGCACCAGGGGGTGCCCAGAGAGGTGGGGGAGACAACCACCAGGGCACCACAGGTAGAGGCAAGCAGCAGCAAGGACCGGGGGCTGACACGGGTGGGGAGCAGAGCGGTGGCCAGCGCTAAGAGCGGTTGTGGCGGTGGGCGGAGGGGCTGGAGTGGGGCCGACTGTATGGGGCAGAGGTACTCCCCCCATTTATCTACTCGCGAGTTCCATCAGGTGCGTTGGACTCAGGTCGGGCCAGCTACTCACCTCTCTATGTCGTTATGGAGGGAGGCCGTTGCGCATGCTCGACCGGCAGGTCGTGCACCGCTACCACGCCGTCTGGGCCACAGAGAGGAGGAGGCGAGGCAGCAGCGACTACAGAGGGCGGTGACCAAGTTCCATGGAGGGAACACGTCAAAGGTATGCGATGCCTTGGACAGTACCTCGCTGGCACCACCCGGACAACAGGTATTGGTGCAGCTACAGGCAAAGCACACGGCAAAAGTGCGGCCAACACCAGCATGGGTAGCAGAGGCAGCAAGGCGGGCCCCTACAAGGCTCCGCGACGGAGATGGAGTGCAGAAGGGCCCTGCTAGACAGCAGCAGAGGCATAGCGGCAGGGCCATCAGGCTTAACATTGGACCATCTTCAGCAGGTCCTGGTGGGGGATGAGCGGCTCACGAGGTTGTTGGCACAGCTACTCACCTCTCTATGTCGTGGATGACTCCACCCCACAGCGCGGGGCTTCCTTGCAGTGAGCAGGCTCATGGCGTTAGCAAAAACCAATGCTGGCATACGTCCAATCACAGTAGGAGAGGCGATTCCACGCTTGTTATGGAGATGGATGGTCAGTACATGGAAGAGTGAGATGGAGAGAGCATTAGCGCCATTGCAGCAGGCGGTGGGAGTTTTGGCAGAAGGGGACATGGTGGTCAACACCATCATGGAGCAACTGGACTAGCACGCGGAGTGGGGGCTGTTGAGCATTGATGTGAGGAACGCATACAACTTGGTTAAGCGAGCAGCCATCTTTGAGGTGGTGCGGTCGAGGGGATTCGAGCGACTGCTTCCATCACTGGCCCTCTTCTATGATCAACCCTCAGAGCTATACTATCAGGGAGGGTCCTAGCCATGCGTGCTCTAGTCGGAGAGGGGGGTGCGACAGGGAGATCTTATCAGCCCCTTCCTCTATGCTTTGGCGTAGCAGGACACAGTGGAAGCAGTACAGGCAGCGATGGGGGGGACGGGGTGGTTGCTGGTGTACTTGTACGACACATACTTACAAGGCCCACTGCAGGAGCTCGAGGCGGCGTTCACAGCGCTGTAGGAAGGATTGGCTGCTGTGGGGATGGAGGTCCAGCCTCGCAAATGCCAACTTTATTCAACGGCGGGGGTGGACCAGGCGCCGGGGAGCATTGCGGGGGTCCCACGAGTGACGGAGGTGATGGTGATTTTGGGGTGCCCGATTGGGACAGAGGAGTTCTGTCGAGCGTAGCTTGACCTAGCAGTACACGAGGTGGAGGAGATATTGGAGACACTTGTCGACATGCCAGACGCCCAGGCGGCGTTCAGCATCTTGAGGGAGTGTACCACTTGTAGGCTTCAGCATGTCACGCGTCTGACGCCTCCATCAGAGTGCTGGACCAACCGGCTGAAGCGATTTGACGAGAAGGTGGGGGATTGCATCCACCGATTGGTGGGACTCGATAAGGTACAGTGGATCAGAGAGCGGCTGGCAGTGGCCCATGTTGGGCAGCAGGCACGGCTCCCGATTTGACTGGGTGGGCTTGGCTTAACGTGGGTGGGGGACCTCGCACCCCTCTCGTCTGGATGTAGCTTCCTGTAGTCTTGGCATGCGGTGAAACGTCTCCTCCACCCGCGAGGCCCCGACGACATCGGAGAGCGTGAGGGAGGAGGATAGAGACCATGAATGAGGGGGACGTTTGCGGAGCTACGAGAGAGGGCGCTGCAAGGATTCCCAGAGACAGTAAAAACAAAGGTCCCCGAGCTGGCGGAGTGCGAGCAGGGGAGCCCCAAGGGTCCTTTTCAGGACTTGTCTGACGCCGTCTATGAGTGGCAGCTTGGGGAGCTCCGATCAATGGTGGTAGCGGAGTTGGGAGGAGAGGAGGCACTCCCACAGTTACAGCAACTTGAGATGGTGCAGGGGGAGCACAGCGGGGATTGGCTATTGGCACACACTAGGTCCATCACTGACCAGGTGTACATGGCACCACAGGATTGGAGAGTGGCATGCAGATATCACCTTGGGCTCCCCATTACACACTTGCGCCATATGTCGGCATGCACGTGTGCAGAGTGGAGCCATATACACCCATGCGCAATGCAGCACGCCCTCCGCTGTCTCCAGGGAGGGGGCACGACAACAGTCCATGATGTAGTCATGAGAGAGTTGGTAACAGTGGTACGTGAGAGCGGGGTGGGCGAGGTGACTGTTGAACACGTAGCCCTGCTACCAGAGGGACGTCCGGATATGACATGTTTTGACCCAGCCACCAATCACACACTTGTGATGGACGTGGTCATTGCCGACCCGTAGCGGCCGAGCCTGGGGAGGAGGTCGGCAGAGCGGCCGGGTGTAGCATTGGAGGATGGGGTGCGCACAAAGGAGAGGAAGTATGGAGGATGGCGACGCGAGGCAGAGTGCGACCATATGGAGTTTGTCTTCCCCGCGATGGAGACCTTGGGGGCCTTTTTGCGAGGCCTCGACAAGGTATTGCGAACATCATCAGAGGGGACCGCGCGGAGTTTGGCCAGACAAGGAGGTACCAGAGGGGTGTCAGTTCCACTACGCACCCTCCTCAACCAGCGCATGGCAGTTGCCCTTCAACGAGCACAGGCGCAGTTGTCTCGACAATGGGCTGCGGAGCGGGCGGCGGACACGTCTCTTGACCAGGACATCGCCAGGGCATGGAGAGTGGTGTACAAGAGGGATAAAGGACCATTTGTGGCAGACCTTTGCTTTGTGGAGCGCGGGTAGAGGGACAGGTGGAGTTTTGTAAGGATGGCGAGTGCGAGTTCAGGGCTATGTGCAAGACCATACATTGTGTGTTCATGTTACCGGTGGCTTGTGTGTTCTTTGCTAATTCCACTGTGGTGGAGATCTCAAACTTGCATGCAACATGTAAACTCAAAGTTCATTGAATGAGATTGATCTATCTATCAATCAATCAATCAATCTATCTATCGATCTATCTATCTATCTATCTATCTATACATCTATCTATCTATCTATCTATCTATCTATCTATCTATCTATCTATCTATCTATCTATCTATCTATCTATCTATCTATCTATCTATCTATGTATGTATGTATGTATGTATCTATTTATCTATCTATCTATCTATCTATCTATGTATCTATCTATCTATCTATCTATCTATCTATGTATCTATCTATCTATCTATCCATCCATCCATCCAACGATCCATCCATCCATCCATCCATCCATCCATCAATCCATCCATCTATCTATCTATCGACCCATCCAACGATCCATCCATCCATCCATTCAACCATCCATCCATCCATCAATCCATCCATCCATCCATTTATCCATCCATTCATCTATTTCCCTATCTATCTCTCAGACAACCGGCTTTCGCCACATGGCGTGCATACACCACGTCACTAGGCCGTCCACGTCACCCACACCGCGAGGACAGCACAGGCCATCGTTTGCAATGCGAAGGGTACCGGCGGGTAGCTCTTGGAGAGGGCTCCAGACCGGGCCCACTATGGCTCCGCCACGTGGCACACTGAGGGAGCGAGCAGCAAAAAAGCCCGGCGGATTGCTGACGTCAGCATTTCCGCCAATCTATGGCGGGCCCGCTCTACCTCCATGGTGCACCATTCCCGGCAAGAGCAGACCCGATGCTGGTGTACGTCCAATCGCACAGGGAGAGGCGATTCCACGCCTGTTATGGAGATGGATGGTCAGTATAGGGAAGAATGAGATGGAGAGAGCATTAGCGCCATTGCAGCAGGCGGTGGTAGTGTCCGCAGCAAGGGACACGGTGGTCCACACCATCATGGACGAACGGGACCAGCAGGCGGAGTGGGAGCTGTTGACCATTGATGTGAGGAACGCATACAACTCGGTTGAGCGAGCAGCCATCTTCAAGGCGGTGCGGGTGAGGGGATTCGAGCGACTGCTTCCAGCATTGGCCCTCTTCTATGATCAACCCTCAGAGCTATACTATCAGGGAGGGTACCAGCCATGCGTGCTCCAATCGGAGGGGGGGTGCAAGAGGGAGATCTTATCAGCCCCTTCCTCTGTGCTTTGGCGTAGTAGGACACACTGGAGGCAGCACACACAACAATGGGAGGGACGGGGCGGGTGCTGGCTTACTTGGACGACACATACCTACTAGGCCCAATGCAGGGGCTTGAGGCGGCATTCACAGAGCTGCAGGGAGGATTGGCTGCTGTGGAGATGGAAGTCCAGCCTCGCAAATGCCAATTGTGTTTACCGTCGGGAGTGGACCAGGCGCCAGGGAGCATTGCGGGGGTCCCACGCGTGACGGAGGGGATGGTGATTTTGGGGTGCCCGATTGGGATAGAGGAGTTCTGTCAAGCACGGCTTGACCTAGCAGTACACGAGGTTGAGGAGAAATTGGAGAGGCTCGTCGACATGCCAGACGCCCAGGCCGCGTTCAGCATCTTGAGGGAGTGTACCACTTGTAGGCTTCAGCATGTCACGCGGCTGATGCCTCAGAGTGCTGGACCAGCCGGCTACTGCGATTTGTCGAGAAGGTGGGAGATTGCATCTGCCGACTGGTGGGACTCGATGAGGTACAGGGGATCAGAAAGCGGTGGGCAGTGGCCCACGCGGAGCAGCAGGTACGGCTCCCGATTCGACTGGGTGGGCTCGGCTTACCGGGGGTGGAGGACCTCACACCCCTCTCGTTTGTATGTAGCCGCCTACAGTCCTGGCATGCGGTGAAATGTCTCCTCCACCCGCGAGGCCCGAAGGACATCGGAGAGGGTGAGGGAGGAGGACAGAGACCATGGATGAGGGGGATGTTTGCGGAGCTACGAGAGAGGGCACTGCAAGGATTCCCAGAGACAATAAGAACAAAGGTCCCACAGCTGGCAGAGTGCGAGCAGGGGAGCCCCAAGCGTCTTTGTCAGGACTTGTCTGACGCCGTCTATGAGTGGCAGCTTGGGGAGCTCCGATCAATGGTGGTAGCGGAGTTGGGAGGTACTCCCACAGTTGCAGCGACTTGCGGTGGTGCAGGGGGAGCACAGCGGGGATTGGCTACTGGCACACCCTAGGCCCATCACCGACCGGGTGTACATGGCACCACAAGATTGGAGAGTGGCATGCAGATATCGCCTTCGGCTCCCCATTGCACACTTGCGCCATATGCCGGCGTGCACGTGTGCAGAGCGGAGCCCTATACACCCATGCGCACCAAAGCACGCCTTCCGCTGTGTCCAGGGAGGGGGCACGACGGCGGACCACAATGTAGTGATGAGAGAGTTGGCAGCAGTGGTATGTGAGAGTGGGGTGGGCGGGTTGATTATTGAACACGTAGGCCTGCTACTAGAGGGACGTCTGGATATCACATGTTTTGACCCAGCCACGGGTCCCACACTTGTGATGGACATGGTCATTGCCGACCCGCAGCGTCGGAGCCTGGGGAGGAGGGCGGAAGAGCAGCCGGGTGTGGCATAGGAGGATGCGGTGCGCACAAACGAGAGGATGTATGGACGATGGTGATGCGAGGCAGAGTGGGACCATTTGGGGTTTGTCTTCCCCGCGATGGAGACCTTGGGGGCCTTTTCGTGAGGCCTCCGCAAGGTATTGCGGACATCAGTAGAGGCAACGGAGCGGAGGTTTGCCCAAAAACAACGTACCGCAAGGGTGTCAGTTCCACTACACACCCTCCTCAACCAGCGCATGGCAGTGGCCCTTCAGCGAGCACAGGTGCAGCAGTTGCTACAACAGGCCGCGGAGCAAGCACCAGACACATCTCTTGACCAGGACATTGCCACGACATGGAGAGTGCTATACAGGAGGGATGAGTGACCATATGTGGCAGAACTTTGCTTTGTGGAACGGGGTAGAGGGACAGGTGGAGTTTTGTAAGGATGGCGAGTGCGAGTTCAGGCCTATGTGTAAGACCATACATTGTGTGCTCATGTTACCGGTGGCTTGTTTGTTCTTTGCTAATCCCACTGTGGTGGAGATCTCAAACTTGCATGCGACATGTAAACTCAAAGTTCATTGAATGAGATTGATCGATCAATCAATCAATAAATCCATCTATCTATCTATCTATCCATCTATATATCTATCTTTCTATCTATCTATCTATCTATATATCTATCTATCTATCTATCTATCTATCTATCTATCTATCTATCTATCTATCTATCTACCTATCTTCTTATCTATCTATCTATCTATCTACCAATCTACCAATCTATCTATCTATCTATCTATCTATCTATCTATCTACCTATCTATCTATCTATCTATCTATCTATCTATCTATCTATCTATCTATATATCTATCTGTATATCCATATATCTATCCATATCTCTTTCTATCTATCTATACATCAATCTATGTATCTATCTATACATTTATCTATCTATCTATCTATCTGTTTATCTATCAATTTATCTATCTACCTATCTATCCATCTATTCGCGTATGTATCTATCTATCTGTCTGTTGGTCTGTCTGCCTGTCTGTCTATCCATCTATCTATCTATCTATCTATCTATCTATCTATCTATCTATCTATCTATCTATCTATCTATCTATCTATCTATCTATCTCTCTATCTATCTACCTTTCTATCTATCTATCTATCTATCTATATATCTATCTATTTATCTGTCTGTCTACCTATATATCTATCTATCTATCTGTGGAGTTATCTACCTATCACTCTATCTTAACTTCTCTGTCTCTCTCCTTGTCTCTTTTTGTGTCTATCTCTCTCTCTCTCTCTCTCTCTCTCTTTCTCTCTCTCTATCTCTCCCCTCTCCTTCTCTCTCCCTCCCTATATCTCTCTTGCTCTATTTCTTTCTCTCTCTTTCTTTCTCCCTATTTCTATATCTCTCTCTCTCTTTCTCTCTCTCTCTCTCTGTCTCTCTATCTATCTCTCTCTCTCTCTCTTACTCTCTCTCTCTTTCTATTTCTCTCTCACCTCCACTCCCTCTATATTCCTCTCTATCCATCCCTCTGCCTCTCTCTTTCTCTCCTTTTCTCCCTCTCTCTCTCTCTCTCGCCCTCCCTATTTCCCTCTTTCTATAGTATTTGTTTATCTTTTTCTCTATCTCTTTCTCTCTCCCTCTCTCCTTCTCACTCTTTCTCTCTCTCTTTATATCTATCTATATATATATCTATCTATCCATCTATCTATCTATCTATCAATCTATCTATCTATCTATCTATCTATCTATCTATCTATCTAT
>SZWC01004899.1:50006-60447 GCA_023375785.1 Penium margaritaceum
GCTCTCTCTCTCTCTCTCTCTCTCTCTCTCTTTCTCTCTCTCTCTCTCTCTCTCTCTCTCTCCCTCTCTCTCTCTCTCTCTCTCTCTCTCTCTCTCTCTCTCTCTCTCTCAATATCTCCCTTCCTGCCTTTCTGCTCCTTCCCTCCCTTCTTCCCTCCATACCTCCATACCTTAGTCCTTCCTCTGTCCCTCTGTCCAACCTTCCTTCTTTCACTCCATCTCGCCCTTCCTGAGAATTATCCTTCAAATTGAATAAGAGAAACAATACTAGAATTTATCAAGTATAGTGAACACCAGGTGAGAAACCTTAATGCGATTGAAGGGGGGAAAAAGCACGTGTGTTTGTAACAACATTTTTCCTTGCTACCTGTGAGACTTGCCGGGTGCTCTGATCTAGACTGATTAGTTTTTTATCATTTGTATCTTATGGAAAACTGAGGCCATTTCTGCTGGCAAGCTCTGTGAAAACTTCCATCAACCTCATGATTTGTCCATTTAGATTGCAACAGTCTTGCAATTTCCATGGCTATTTTCCTTTCATTCTGATGTAATCTAAGTTGTCTATCCACCTGATGGTTTGAAGACGCAAGCAATTGTGTTAAAATAATTGACACATCTTGATGAGCTACGCCTGGAGGAGACAAAACAGTCAATTATGTAACTGGTTTCAGCATTTTTTTGTGCACGAAATAGGGACGTTCCGGATTTCATAATCTTTGCTTTTCCAATATCTGTAATTTTTGAGTGTTTGAATCTGATGTTTCCTAACATGCCTTACAGCCATCGTAGAGGCTCTCCTACCTTACAAATCTCATTGAGGCTTGCTCATTGTCGTCTTGCATGTTCTTACACGTGTTGCACGAGAGAGTAGGCTGTTAGGTTCAATACATGCAAATGGCAATTCAAACAACTAATCAGTCAGACGTCCCATAAGAATTAGTCTTTGAGGGTGCAAAAGCTGCATAGACCAATTAGTCTACGCCATTCGCACACATGGTAGACTGATAAGGCTAAGGGTGACTGTTGTGTTTGAACTACAAACTAATTCAGCCGTTTTTGGAGCCGGGCCTTGCTTTTTTACTTTTATTCCGTAGTCAACCAAAAAGGATCTGTGGCACTCAATGAGGTGTGAGGGCGAACTCGCCCCATGCCATCGAATCTGCATGGATTTGCATGTGCTGTTTATATGTTGGCTGCAATAGTCCATGTTTTCTGGTTCCTAGATGATGCCTAAGAAGCACACACCCTAGGGTCAAATATAGGTCTTGCATCACATTGAATGCAACATCTAAGATAAGGGTTAGGGACACAACTAGATTTCCTAGCACGAGCATACGTTGGCCGATGGCTTGAGGGGTGCAAGAGACAAAAGGCTCGGACTTCCATCGAAGGATATTTGCAAGAGCATGTTTCAACAATCAACGTGTATCACTTTCCACAACAGGAATTGCATGCACTTTACACCCAAGGGACCATATGGAAAATATGTACACAGAATACTATCATGCAATCCCACCCTCCCACACTGTATCCCTACCTTCCTCCCTGCCTCCCTCCCTCGAACATCCTTCTCTCCCTCCTTCCCTCCCTCATTCCCTCTTCCCCTTCTCTTCCTCCCTCTCTCCCTCCCTCCCTCCTCTCAACCGTCCTGAGGCAAACGGACTTAAGAATATGGTCGACACAATGGCACCTGCCTTCCGCTCCTAGAATTTTCAAGTGGGAGAAGATATCACCCTCATGGTTCCACACTGAGCAGCTCCTAGGAAATCACTTGCTACCAACTGTGTCCATTTAACACTTGGTCACTTAGACCAACACTTGGTCGTGCAAGGTGCTAGTCAGAGACTTACTCCTGGGGCTTAGACCAACGAGTGTCTTCTTTATACTACTCCTTAGTTGCGCAGCTCTGTGAGGAGCATCTTGTTGACAATGTATGCCCATTGCCGTGAGTGTCGTTGATCGTACACCCTGGTTCGACCACTGAGGAGTGCTAGAACGCCTAATCCGAATCTAGATTTGGATTCCTTAGATTTTTTCATGCAGGATAGAGCCTTGAATCGCTCAATTTGAATGAGTATTCAGAAATTTAGTCCAGCCCGAAAATCGGGTGTTAAGTGGGTGGAATCTGGTATCCGCCATAGGTGGCGGGATAATCCACTGCCAGTGATCCAAGTTCGCATCCAATGGGTTCCAAAGGCACATGGGCCATGAAGAAATGGATGTGGATGGTATCCTGGACCAAGGCGAGCCCCTCCCCACGTTGGAATGACAGGAAAGGCGCTTCGATAGGCCACCGTCGAAGCGCCTCCCGTCACTCCCATTCGTGGGCATGGTGGGCGGCTCGGCTCCACAAAGGGTTACTCTGATGGCCGTAGCAGGGGCTCTACTGCTCTGATTTGGGCATGCTTGGATGCGTTGGAAATCTTATATCACAGGCTGTAATAATCTGATGTAATCTCACTATGCTAGCTAAAAAAAAACGTGTTTCGATTCAGATCCACTGAATGCGACGTGTTCTGTCCACTCCTATCCGTGATCCTCGTGCTCAACACTCTTCATCAAAGGTGTCCATTGGCTGCCCCAAACCTTGGTAGCGTGAACCAGTGAGAGCTAGGCATCCTTGAGGGTACCTCCACACCCACTAGAGCCAACAAAGGTTTATGGGCCCACGTGCCTAAACGGACCCTAGCTCTTCAATTTTTCACGCTACCGCCGCGCACCATGGCAACGACTCAGCAAGAGAGCATCGGCGCCATCTCCAAGTTTGATGGAGACGGCTTTCCCTTGTGGAGGTGGCAGTTTGAGGTCTAGCTCAATGACAAGGGCCTGCTTGCGCTGGTCAACGGTGAAGACACTACGCCTCCAGATACTGCAACGCCGGTGGAAGTGGACAACTACAAGAAGCGCAACAAGAAGGCGCTTGCATTGTTGGTGTTAGCGCTATCTCCGCCGCAGCGTGCACTGATTCAAGGATGCACGGAAGCCGCGGAGGCCTGGAAGAAGCTCTGCACCATGTACCAGTCCACCAACCTTGCTAACCAGCTCTTCGTCTTCAAGAGGCTCGTCACCCTCCGAGCCAACGAAGGCGACCACATCATGGAGATCCTACAGCAGATGGAGTCCCTTACTGCCGAGTGCGTAGCCACCGGATGGAAGGTTGACCCTCAGTTACAAGCTATGATGCTCCTTCTGGCCTTGCCGGGCACTTGGATTCCCATGATCACCATCGTAGGCGCCTGGTTCGCCGATGAGTTAAAGTACCCGAAGGTGGCTAAGTACGTCCGCAACAAATGGATGCGGCGTGGTGGGAGAGAGAATGGGGCAACATCAAGTTCCGCCTATGCCGTCCATCCTCAAGGTGGAGGGGGGGGCAAGAAGGGGAAGGGTGCTAAGCAGGGCACCAAGAAAGGTGACAACAGGAGGGAGTGCTACAATTGTGGCAAATAGGGCCAGTATGCACGCAATTGCCCCAACAAGAAGTCAGACCAGCCCAGGAAGGGCGGGAAGAAGGACATCCAAGCCATGATGGCCAGGGAGTCTACCGACTTGACAGATCCGGAAGTCATGGTGATCGGCTCCGGATCAGGTTGACACACACACAATGCAACCGGGCGGCGTTCATCACCTACGGTGCCACCGAGCAGTGCATGATAGTGGCCAACGGCAAAACGGAGTTGGCCGCGGGCGAAGGCAGTGTTTGCATTGAGTCGGTGGTGAACTGAAAAGTCATTCCGTGCACCATCTACGACGTGCTCCACATGTCCAACTTTGGGACAAACCTGTTGTTAGTGAGCCGCCTTACCGACAAGGGGCTCGAGGTACTATTCAACAAGAAAGAGGCCATCATCAGGAAGGAAGGGGATGGCGAGGTGATTGCACGAGGCAAGAGGGAGGAGGACTTGTACCTTCCCCGTACCAAGGTTCTTATCTATGCAGTGAGGACTGACGCCATCAACCTTGTGACAAAGGATGCAGGAAATCTGGACCTATGGGACCGCCGCCTATGTCACATTGCTCCCTCCACTGTGAGGGACATGGTGAAGAAGGAAGTGGTGTGGGGCCTTGAGGTCAAGGGCCTCGATGCAGCCAAGAATGCTGTGTGCGAGCCATGCGTGGTGGGCAAGGCGACCGGTAGCCGTTTGATCGCAAAGAGACGCGTGCATCGATGAAGCTGGAGGTGGTCCATACTGACGTGTGTGGACCATTTGAGAGCTCCATCGGGGGCGCTCGCTACTTCATCACCTTCATCGAGGACCACAACCGCAAGCTCTACCTCTACATCATCAAGAGAAAGAGTGATGTCCTGACTTGTATGCAGGAGTTTGTGGCGGCAGTGGAGCGGCAAACAAGCTTGAAGGTGAAGTCGTTCCGGAGCGACAGCGACGGCAAGTACGAGGGCTGCTCTGCATGGATGAAGACCAAGGGGATTGCGCGGCAGAAAACTATGCCACACTCTCCGTAGCAGAATGGCGTCGTCAAAAGGGCGAACTGCACCATCCTCAACATGGTCCGGTCCATGTTGAGGGATGTAGGCCTCACGTAGCGGTACTGGGGCGAGGCGGCACGGACAGCGACGTACATCATGAACCTGATGCCGACAAAGCCGCTAAAAGATGTAGAGTCCAAGGTGTGGAAGACGCCACAAGAAGTGTGGAGCACGAGGAAGCCATCTGTGGCACACCTCCGCACTTTTGGTTGTGTTGCACATGCTGTTCTGTAGGAATGAGAGGGGCGGGGCAAGCTGGACCCGCGAACTCGCCGGTGCATCTTTGACGGGTACGAGAGCGGGAGCAAGGCGTACCGGTTCTTTGACCCGCGGAGGCAACAGATGGTGAAGAGTCACGACGTCACGTTTGACGAGGACAGCCGTTGGACGGACAAGGATGCGAGTCTCTCCAAGAGTGGGGAGAGGCTGCCACACCTCGAGGGGGAGACGCCGGAGGACGCAAAAGAGGGTGACGTCCGAGCGGCTCCAACCGGTGGGAGCCATCCAAGGGATGGGGGAGTGGGTGATATGGAGTCAACGGAGTCGGACATTCAGTCCAAAGCGCCGGCAGCAGTGGAGCTGAACGAGGAGGCGGGTAATGAGCCCGCATCTTGACGGTCCCCGAGAGAGGGGGAGTAGGCCAGTGGTGTGAGTGGTACCATGAGAGGGCAGTAGCAGCAGTAGCAACAACAGCGGAAGCAGTAGCAGCAGCCTCAACAGCAGCAGCCCCGGAGAAGCCGACGCGCAAGAAGGACAGCAAACCGGTACGATGCCGCACAGGGCACCTGGACTGGGTTTGCTCGAGCGTTCTTTGTGCAAGAGGAGCCCGAGACTGTCAAGGAGGCATTGCAGCACAAGGATGGGGCTGAGTGAGAGGGAGCCATAAAATCTGAGCTTGCCTCCCACGAAGAAAACGACACTTGGCAGCTGATTGACAGACCGGAGGGCGCAAAAATTATCGGCTCCAAGTGGATCTTCAAGAAGAAGCTCACCAAGGAGGGGAAGGTGGAGCGGTACAAGGCGCGGCTGGTGGCGAAGGCGTACGCCTAACGAAATGGTGAACACTACAAAGAAACCTTCGCACCGGTGGCGAAGTTCGCCTCCATCCGTTCCATCCTCTCAGTGGCGGCAACGCGCGACAACGAAGTCCACCAAATGGACCTGAAAACCGCGTTTCTCAACGGCGACCTGGACAAGGAGGTCCTCATGGAGGTGCCGGAGGAGGTGGATGCGCTGCCGAGGAAGGTGTGCCGCCTTCGCAAGGCACTCTATGGACTGAAACAAGCACCACTCATGTGGTACCTGAAAATGGATGGCTTCATGGCCGAGCTTGGCTTTAAGAGCTGCAAAGCGGATCAAAGCATGTACGTGAGAAAGCAGCGAGGTTTGCACCAAATTGTGGTCTTTTACATGGATGACCTCATTCTTGTGTCATCGGACATGGAATAGTTGGTGAAGCTGAAGCTGTAGCTGGGCGGTCAGTTCAAAATGGGCGAGCTCGAGTACTACCTCGGCGTTGCCATAAAAAGGGATCGCAAGGCACGCACGCTGGAGATGAGGCAAGCAAAGTATGTACAAGAGGTACTCCGCCGCTACAACATGGAGGAGTGCAACCCCATCGACACACCCATGACCACCACATGTGAGCTAAGCTCGAGCATAAGGCCGAGCAGAGATGAGGAGAAGGAGGAGATGGCAGGTGTGCCATACCAGTCCGCGGTGGGGAGCATCATGTACGCCATGGTGGCGACGCGGCCCAACCTGGCCTTTGCGGAGGGCCAAGTGAGCCGCTATGTTGCTGAACCCGGGCCGCTGCATTGGCAAGCGGTGAAGCGGATCGTCCGCTATCTCAAGGTGACAAAACAGTCGCCGCTCGTGTTTGGAGGGGGAGCCCGTGATAACTCCCTCGATTTGGTTGGCTACTCGGATGCCGACTGGGCTGGTGATGTGGATGACAGAAAATCAACATCAGGGTATGTGTTTGTGCTTGGTGGTGCAGCAGTCTCATGGGCAAGCAGGAAGCAGGACTGCGTGGTACTATCCAGCACCGAAGCGGAGTACATCGCGCTCGCGGAAGCCGCAAAAGAGGCGGTGTGGCTGCGGCGGTTGCTAAAGGAGATCGGCGTGCTGCAAAGGAAACCAACGGTACTCAACGTTGACAACATGAGTGCCATCAGCCTCACCCAGAACCCAGTGCTACACAGGGGGACCAAGCACATTGAGATCCGTCATCACTACGCACGGGACTTTGTGGGGAAGGGGGATGCTGCCATAGTGCATTGTGGCACTAAGCGCATGCTCGCTGATGCCATGACCAAGGCACAGCCCAAGGAAAGGCAGGATGTGAGCTGCATGGAGCTCGGTCTGCGCTTTGAACTTTAAAATCCTACAATTTCCAAGGACATGGCATCAAGGCTACGGTGCAAGGGGGAGATTGTTGACATGGTGTGCCCCTAGCCATGAGTGCCGTTGATCGTACACCCTGGTTCGACCACTGAGGAGTGGTCAAACACCTAATCTAAATTTAGATTTGGATTCCTTGGATTGCTCCATGCAGGATTGAGCTTTGAATTGCTCAATTTGAGTGAGTATTTAGAAAGTTAGCCTAGCCCAAAAATCAGGTGTTAAGCGGTTGGAATCTGGTATCCGCCATGGGTGGCGGGATAATCCACCGCCAATGATCCGAGTTCGCCTCCAATGGGCTCCAAAGAAACATGGGCCATGAAGGAATGGATGTGGATGGTCTCCTGGATCAAGGGGAACCCCTCCCCACGTTGGAATGACAGGAAAGGCGCTTCGACAGGCCACCGTCGAAGCGCCTCCTGTCACTCCCGTTCGTGGGCATGGTGGGCGGCTCGGCTCCACCAAGAGTTACTTCAACGCCCGTAGCAGGGGCTCTACTGCTCCAATTTGGGCGTGCTTGGATGCGTTGGAAAGCTTATATCACAGGCTATAATAGTCTGATGTAATCGTACTATGATAAGTAACAAAAACGTGTTTTGATTCAGATCTACTGAATGCGAGGTGTTCTGCCCACTCCTATCCGTGATCCTTGTGCTCCACACTCTTCACCAAAGATGTCCATTGGCTGCCCCAAACCTTGGTAGCGTGAACCAGTGAGAGCAAGGCATCCTTGAGGGTGCCTCTACACCCACTAGAGCGAGCACATCTAAGGCCAGATTTTATGTTTAGAATGAGGAATGAGTCTGGTACATATAGTCCAAAGCCTCACATCTAAGGTGTGCGTGTAGTGGCACTTTTGGTTGTGGCCACTCTACATTACCTCACTAGCTCACCACTTGGCACATTCACTGACCCGCAAGTGGCACATTCTCCTCATGCTTGAATAAATGTGTAGGAAACTTCCTCTGTACAGAAGGTCAAAAACCTTCGTGCTCACATCAAAGCTCAGTTACAGGACCTATTTTCCTTAAGTCCAATGTCCTCTTCATTACACTACACTGCTGGTGTCTCGCTCGGACTTGCACCACCAACAAGATTTGGGAAACTAAATCCAAGGGAGTAGTGCATGCCCAACCTGTTTGCTTAGCTAAAGCAGTAGCCAATGAGGCAAAAAAGAACAACAATCTCTCCTTGCACCTCCAGCCACCTGCTGTGGTAATCTTCTTCTGCATAAACCCAAAGCTCTGAATTGTGTTTTGTGTGCATTAGTTTTCTTAGTCTTTAGTCCTCATCTTCTGCATCCACCCGTGCCGATTCCTTGAGCGCTTGTAGTATGCAAGTCACAATCAAGCGGCTTTTTCAAGAAGAATGCAAGCATCCTCTTGGTTTTGACATGCTCTAGTTCCATAAGACCCCTTGGCAAAAAGGTCCCGTGAGAGGTTTCACCGAATGTCGATTTGCTTCATGCATTGGGAGATCATGTTGTCCTCCACCATAGGGATGGCACTCTTGTTGTTAATGCGGATGACCGTTGCTTCCTCTTGTGGTGCCTTGATCTTGTTGAGCAGTCCTGCTTTGTGCTTGCCCATGAGACCGCACCACCTTTGAGAATGCAAACAAAGTCTGAGGTGGACTTCTTGTCGTCAATCTGCCCTCCCCAGTCAGCGTCGCTGTAGCACATGAGTTGCAGCGAGTCTATTCCTTCAAGACCTCCAAAATGAATTTCCCAATGTCGTGTATTGTTTAGGTAGAAGAAGATATGCTTCCTGGCTTGCCAGTGTTGTGGCCTAGGGTAAGCCACGAAGCTGCTCACCTGACCTACCGCATGAGAAATGTCAGGCCGCTTCCCCACTATTGCGTACATGAGACTACCAATGGCAGATAAGTACCGGAATTTTTGCACTTCCCGCCGCTCTGCCTCATTGCTTTGGGTCATGGAGGAGGATTTCTTGTACTCAGCGGCCATGGGGGTACTGATGGGTTACAGTCCTCCATAATGTACCTGGTCTGGTTGAGCTTGATGGTGGCTGCTTTGTGGTTACAGTGGACGGTGAACCTAGGCTAGTACTCAAGAGGACCCATGTCCTTCATCTTGAACCTGCTGCCTAGTTGTTTCTTGAGGTCTGCTAGGGGCTCATGCAAGGAAGAACACATTATTTAATTTTCAACATACAACGCCAAAAGCAACAAGCTACGCTTGTCCTCCCACACATAGATGCTGGGGTCATTCTTGTAGTGTGCAAAGGACAGCTCAGCCATGAAGCTATCCATGTCCTTGTACAAGTTCCGTGCGGCCTGTTTCAGCCCATTCAACGCCTTCGCCAGCCAACACACCTTTCTTGCAGTTGCATTTACCCCCTCCGGCATTGCCGTAGCACCTCTTTGGCCAACTTCCCATAAAGGAAAGCTTTTTTAACGTCCATCTGGTGGATCTCTAGGTTGTTGGCAACAGTGACAGCCAGCAGGGACCTGATGGAGGCAAACATCACGACCAGTGCAAAGGTCTCGCCATACTCAGATCCTGTATGCTCTGAGAATCCCTTCGTCACGACCCTTGCACTTGTACTTGTTGATGATGCTGTCTTGGTTCCGCTTCAGCCTAAGCACCCAGTTTGAGCCCACCACGTGAGCGTTAGCGGGTCTGTCCACCACCTACCATGTACCATATTCTTTGATGGACGCGTGCTTGCTGTCCACCGCCTCCTTCCATTTGGAGCCTCTGCCACAGTGAGCGGCTCTCCCACAGCCAAACATGACCAGCTGAGTCCAGTCCAATTTCCGGTGTCAGCATCGTACTGTGGCTTTCTTTTTCTTTGCCGCATGCTGTGGCGCAACACTGCTGGTGCTTCATCTTTGCTCAGCTACTGCTCCAGTGGTGCAGGCTGCCCTGCAGTTGAATCTTCCTCTGGTGACGAGCTACTGGCCTCTGAACTCCTCTCAAAGGCCTCAGACGTCTTTGACTTTGTGTCAGAGCCCGCCGATGTGTCAGCCTGCACAGCCTCTCTCCCTGCCACACCACTCTTCTCCATGCTCTACTTCACTGGCATGACTTGCAAGTTTTCAGGAGCTTGATCTCTTGACTACAACAACACCAACCACTCTCCCCGTTTTGGAGCTTACGCGGGATCAAGCAGCTCTCCCTCGCCTTGTGTCCTCTCATCCAAGGTCATGTCCTGTCTGGTGATAAGACTTCTTGCTGCCAGGTCCCAAAGGCGGTAGGTCTTGTGGACAGATTCATAGCGCACCATAACACACTTCCATGCTCTTGCATCCAGCTTATTGCCACCTTCTCGCGCCTGGAGCTTTACAAATGCAGTGTAGCCAAAGATCTTCAGGTGCAATGTGTCCGGCTTCTTTCCCGACCACACCTTATGTGGCATCATCCGGTGCTTGCCCGTTTTCTTGCCGCATCTGCCCAGAGCAGCCGCAGGAGTTAGGTTGACGAGGTAGCATGCCATTCTTCAAGCTTCTGCCCAGAAGTGCAGTGAGACTTTTGTGTCAAAGAGCATGCTGCACTCCATGCAGAGGATGGTCTGATTCAAGCGTTTGGCC